>JALPQI010009250.1:0-38683 GCA_025490895.1 Thaumatotibia leucotreta
AATTCAGTTTTCCTTTTCTGTCGCTAGAGAGCACAAGTTTAGAAACAACGTGGTACAAGAAAATTTCAACTTCTTTCACATCAAAATCAGCTGTGAACTTCAGTATGGCCGCTCATATAAGTAGAAAATAAATTGTTTTTGTAAAATCATACAAAAAAATAGGAAAGTGCAGTTTTCGTACTTACACCGAATAGTTGTATCTTTTACGAACAGTGTCGGTGTTGACTAATAAAAAGTGTTGCGTCATGACAGAATCGTGATTCTCTCACTGACAAACAAAATACAATAAAAATTGCGAATAGCGAATTACGGCGAGTATAGTTGCATTTCTTTGGTTCGCGTTTCATCCGATCGTCGCCTGAGTGTTGGGAGCTGATGTTTATTGTGAACCGAGTAAAAACACACAAGCAATGAGTAGTGTGAGGTTGAGTTTAGTAACCGTGGGGAGATTCGCCGTTGGGAGAAATTGCAAGTTGACATCAGGTAAGTGGTTTCTACATTTTCGTATTTGGTTTTGTTTTCTTTGTGCATTGGCTACGCTCCAAAGTTTTGTGGCGCAGTCCGCTTTCCTGTCTATGTTCACGCGTAATCTGCATCACATCGAATGTTTGATAACAGAACGTCATAGAATAATCAGGCGAGTATAAATAAATTGGTTATGTTACGCGCCTCGCGCTTATTGTCGCACTCGTTATTACGAAACGCTGAATAAAAACTTGTTTTCTCCTTGATTTGATCAAATGTTACCGTATCAAGCAAATATTTTTGATATATTTTCTTAATAGAGATTAATTTGATACGTCAAGGTCATTATCACATAATGTATGCTTGACACTGCCCTCTTAGGTCCATGGACGTATTTAAGTTGAAATTGCTGTTATTTATTAAGTTTATTATGCAGCCAATTAAGGAGTAAAACTGATATCATTTATATGACATAGCTAGCACAGATTGTGTGTAAACAAAGATAATTTTACACTGAAGCAATTGGTTCAGTTCATTTTTGTAACATGATTTGCTGATTTGATATAGTAATTTGTACTATTAAAGCTTACTTCTCTTCATCGCTTAATCCATTGTCAAAACAACAGTCTCATACAAAATATTTAATATCAATTCTAATATAAATCTTATCAGATAGTGAGGTGAGATAAACTGATCAATTATCATAACCAGCGATCGGAGTTGGTTGAAAAACTTTCACATAACTTCTCAAGTGGACATGAAATAACCCAATATAAATCCTTACACCCAAATATTGAAGATTCAGTATTTTAACAAACAATCAAATTTGGACACTCATTTACTAGTAATATTCCTGTTTTTCTGCATCAGGTTCAGGTCATCTATGAAAGTGTTTAAGGTTTTGTATTCACAGTTCTGATTGCCAATATTTAGTTAATAACCTTTCAATTAATGGCTAAACTGCTCAATGCTAATATAACATCAGTATGTTGCCTAATTTGTTTCAAAAAATCTTTTTCCTATAAGTAGAGATGGTGGTCCTGATAAATTTCCAATGTTATTACAGAGAAAGTTACCATTTGTGAGTATTCCCCATGCAGTTTTGGAAAAGTTACCGAGAATGGCACATCACTATCTATAAGATATCTCAGAAGATTGTCATCACCCTTAACTTTGTAGTACAAAAGTTACGAAATTGTACCTTGAAATATTAAGCTTGACCTTACCCTCATAACTTTATAATTCATGAATATTATGGCATTATTTTACATAGTAAACCAACAAGTCAATTTATTCACCAATAGTGGTTATGAAAAACTGAAATGTATTTGTATGTAAATACACTTTTCCCATTGTTATTTATATTTGGGTGGTAATAAAAATTAGTCATTTGGCATATTTTGTGTTGCTATAGATAGAAAACCTAAAAATTACTGTTAAAGCATTTCTACAGTACAGTTCCCACCTGTCCATAATAGATTGGCCAGGCTGCTCACAATATTTTAAGAGTACTGCAGCCATTACAATATAGGTATCTGATGGTAACTCTGTACTTCCTCTAATATTAGCAGATTACCCATACATGGCAATCAGAGTTGGGCAAAAATTATCTTTTTACAAATAACCGGATCGATGACTAAATCATCTTTCATTTAAATAACTAAATAATCCTTCATTTGTTATTTTGAAATTATCTAGATGAATCAACGTTTATCTAAATAATTTATTTGACGTTTGAAATAAAAGATGAATTATCTTTACTTAAGTTTACATTAATGAGCAATGTCATGTGACGGTTTGACCTGACGTTTTATCTGAGTGTACTTCAAGAACAAACGAGGCCCGTTATCTTCATCTAGATAATTTATCTAAATAAAAGAGTTGACAACTAAAATATTTGCAATTGAATTATCTTCAAATAAATTTATTTGAGATGATTTTATTTAAATTTGATTTTATTTAAAATAATATCTAGATAACTAATTATCTAGATAATGCCCAACTCTGATGGCAATAAAGTAAAGTTCTTGCTATATATTTCATGTCGGTGGCAAACAACCGTACGGCCCGTACAATGATAAGTGGTAACATAGGACACCTGCAATGAGAGAAACGGTAATTTTACAATTGTCACCATGATGAAATAGGAGCCCGCTTGTACTGAATTTATTATTTGAGGTTTATTAAATTTGATATGCAGGTTAGATAACATTAGACAATCATAGCTGTTATATAATAGAATAAATAGTAGTGTCTATGCATTGCAATAGTAAGTTAGAATGCAAAATATGAATAATGATTGTTGTGTTGGTTACCTATTAAAGCTTTGTAGGTATTATCTTCATGGGACTAACAAAGACAGCAAAATCTGGCAGGCAGACAAGCTCCCTTTTTTCTATGAAAATGTTTTTTTTTTTCCGAATTTAATTGGCAACCCCAAGGAAAAGCTATTCAACATAACCATCATCCATTTTTGTCATTTGTGTGATCATATCTCGGAACCGAAATCACCGTGTATAATATACATAGGTAGTATTTGTGCGTTTTAGTCCCACTTTGTCCCTTACCGCTTACCATAAGAATGGAATATGATTTTACTAAACTTGATTTGAAGATTGTGGATGTAGATTGACCCTATAAATGCATAACAGACAAAAATCGATATCAAAGAACTATAATAGCATTCAGAATTTTATTTTGTTTTTATTATTTTAGGGATAACAAAGAGCCATACAAAAGATGTTTTAAAGCTTCGATATTATAAAGTAATAAACTTACTAAATGTATCAACAACTACATTATCCACGAATTACTATACCAAAATGTGGTTTATTTATTTATTATACAATCAGAATACAAATTGGTACTTGTACATAGCTCCACATAACAAAGATAGACAGTTATACATGTGATAAAGCATAGAAAAAACAAAAACAGTGAATCTAGACAAGTAAAAATAACTCTGGTTCATGATGGAATAAAATTCATACAGTTAATTTAAGGTTTTTAATGTTTAGATACGTTAAAAACCTTAAATTACCTGTATGTTTTAGCACATTTATATTTCGAGTTCGACAACAAAACGGCATTGTTCTAAAGGTGCGTTCAAACCAAAAGAGCCATTCGCTGTTCTATCCCCCCACTCTATTACGAAATTCGATCGTTACACAAAACGTGATTGGTTGATTTCGTAGATCGGGGGATAGAACAGCGAATGCTCTTTTGGTTTGAACGCACTTTTATACAAATGGATTGAGAACGTACCCGAACATGGGGCCTTTCTGGACCCATCAAATTACTTATAACACCAAAAAAGGAGTCCATATTATTATCAATATCAGTATAGAGTCAGTGCAGGTTCTCTTAACAGGTAACTCGCCTTGACACGGGGCAAACAGGTTCAGCTCTGTTGTCAGTGACCCTACAATCAGTACTGTAACATAACACGACGTCAAACGTGATTTTTGTTTTGATTGAGCCCTTAACTATGTAGGTACATTTTTTTGCAATCTGCCCAGAGGGCTATGATCTAGATTTAGGACCTAAACGAAATCAAAATGTCTCAGTTCCATAAAGTAACTGTCAAAAACGGACAAGCCGAACCTAAACCGAACCGCGCTTAAGGTGCAATCGGACCAAACGAGCATTCGCTATTCTATCGGGGGTTAGAATAGCGAATGCTCGTTTAGTCTGAATGTATCTTTAGGAGATCGTGGTAAACCCCAGGTAGTCTTTTCAGCTTGGACGTTTTGTCACGTTTATTCAACCGATTCCCTGTTGGAGTAGTAGATTTTTTTTTCTCTCTCTTGATAATGTCAGACGATTCGAAAATGCTTATTAATAAGCTTACTTGAATAAAGAATAGTTTGAGATCACAGTCCCGGTGGTATATCCATACAATTATTCTTGAATCTTCTCTTTCTACAGACCAGGACACCCTCAACGAATTCTTCTCTGCTGAATGCATTATTAACGCTCATCAACTTATGTACAATACGCAGTACGCGTTTGCTAGTTTACTCCTCACCACAATATTAATGTGGCACCTCAGCTATACTCTGTTTTTGTTTGGTGTTTAAAAAAAGGTAAACAATCTTGCAGTATCTTTTTATTGAAAACTAAAGGTAGATAATAAGTTTTAGCAAAGATACATAATATGTACCAAGGAAATACAGTGATTTACATTGTTTTTGATTCATTAAGTCCCTAGTTTGTATTTTTATATGCATTTTTCAATAAAAAGATACTGCAAGATTGTTCACCTTTTTTTAAACACCAAACCAAACAGAGTATAGCGTAGGTCCTTAGTCTCCGTTTAAACCCTCTTGAGGTGCCTATTAAGTGTCGTTATTCAAACTGCTCTTAGCTAATTTCAACCAAAGTTCTGTGATCTCTACGACCTACCTTCCTGTATTCATTTCAAAGCGTGCATAAACTTTTTACTAGATACGAATAGGTAGCTGACCTGACAACCATTCAATATTAGGTATATCATATTGTGAGCCGAGTATAACTGAAATAAAAAAATACGTATTGAACGCTTTTGAGACAAGCAGCAAGTATGCCAAAACGCATATAATGTCGAACTACGATTTGGACCAACTGCTACAAAGCGAATTCGCTAAGGTTGGTCCAGATTTTAAGCAAATTAAAGATGCGTAATGACCCAAATGCTAACTGGCCGAATAGCGACCTGGAACAAATGCGAGCCAGACAAACAGCTAACAAATCCTCTCCATTCTTCCACCACCATGATTTCTAGTATTTTATGATTATATTGTGACATTTGTGACCGCCGAAGAGAAGCATCAGTAAATTCAGTAAGGAACGGTAAATGCTGAAATGATTGATAAGATAATGTAAACCGAAAGTACACCGGAGGAGAAACTTACATTGTAAGGAGTTCACCGAGCTCCGTAATTACTCCTTGAAGTGAAAAGCCATTGTTCTGATGACACCTCGGGTACACAAACTTGACACAATACAATGGGTAATTGGACCGTAGTAAACACTACGTAAAGCCTGCCAATGACAGTCTCATGGCGATTCAGAAATATCACAACATGTATCCGATTAACATGTGTATCGATCTAATTAATTATTCAGTTCGTTTTATAGTTATACACCGTGTTTTTTTTAATTCCGTTAAATTTAACAGGCTGCTTGGTACGTTAATTGAAACTACCTGGTATATTATACAGCTTTTAGTCGAACTCGAAAAAAAAACGACTAATCATTTTTCCTTTCTTGAACTTCGTACTTCGATAGCGACCTCTAATTTTTGTTTATAATAATTGAAATTGAATTGAAAAAACAAAACAAATATGGATTACTTATCAAATAACAAAATGAGAGGGTGCCCCATAGAAAATTGCAGTCGGGAGAGCAAAGAGCTCCTATTATTGGTTCGATCATCCTACAAAATTGCAAAAATAAGAAGCACCCTAATGCTGTATGTTTGTTTGCCACCGTCGTGGTATAACCAAAAATCACAGCATCAAATTGTTTGGCGGCACCGAGCTTTTAAGGCAGGTTTTAAGCGTGAAACATCCATAAGAACTTGTAGTTATGCGAAGGATTTCATACAGCAAGCCACTAAATTGTACCTCTTTTGGACTTTAATGTACCTGCAAATAAGGAACGAAAAGTGACGTATTTTCGCTGAGTGTACATTACGAGTATGTTCTGTCTGAACGGGTCATGGTCGAAGGCTGCTATAAAACGTGCTTGTTTTTGTCATTTTTGACTGCAAACGGTGACGTTTATCGCCAATGTCATCAGTCAAAGACGTATGCCGAATATTAAGTGGTTATGTAAAAAGTCTGTTACATTGTAGGGTCTCTCCGTGCATATTATGTGCATCGTATGTCCTTGGGCGGTGTTGACAGAATGTTTAATTACATTTACATTATTCAGGTTAAAGATGTATGTTTAGTTTACAGATACCAAATATTTTTATCTGAATAAACTTTTATTCTGTCCTAAGTAAATAAGTATATAGTGTCATTATTTAGAAAAACGTACTTATTGAAACCAAATTGTATTCATTAATTCAGCGAGATAGCAATTATTTTATCCTTGGTGATCTGTGGATAGTTTTTTTGTTCCTATTATCAGTAGATTATACAAACCTACCAAGACCTCAAACGATATTTTAAAACAGCCTAACGCCTAAAGGTACCTAAATTGCAAATACATGGTTACACTATCATTATCAATATTATGATAGTTTATGGAAAACGTTATTTATCGAACACCTAAAAATCCATTCGTGTTAATTTTAATAATTATCACAACCTGCCCACAAGGTCCTTAGTCCGTTGACCTTTATTAGAAACATTACGAATGTATCAAACGTCTTTGCATGGGTCATTTAAGACATTTAGTAAAATTTACAATGTATTTACAAACATTGGGCTTATTCGTTTATCGCGTGATAAAATGTAGATAAGATGTCTGCACTGCAGGTTTCTGGTGAGCACCAAAGTATCGTCGCTTAGTATCCACAACAGAAGCTTAATTAAGCCTAGCTTGGGACTAGCTTAATTTATATATGATATGATTATTCGTATTTATCATGTCATGTGTCATTATCGCACAGTATTCTGATATTGAATTCAACAGTCATGGAAAAAGGATGAAACTTCGGCTTCATAAATTCCGGAAAAAAATATTTGATTTTTTGTGACATTTTCATCCCTAGTTCGCTGTAAAGGCCCGGCCACGACATTGGTCTAAGGTGACCAGCGGCAAGCAAATCCATGAGTTGGAGCGGGATGCCGATATGGGTACTCCCTCTCGCATAGTTCTCCGCATGCTTCTGTATGGTTTTCCGCTAAGCCGGTCGCCTTAGACCAACGTCGTGGCCGCTGCATAAAGCTCGTAGCCTACTACCGCGATCTTCTAAATTCTTAAATTTCAAGGATTTGTGTCTGTCACTTCAACGAAAGCGTCTTCAGTCAGACTAAAGGTACAAGTTGGCAGCCGACCGCACGCAGCACCAGCAGACGACATGTCGTCGCTTCATGTCGTCGCGACACGTCGTTGCGTCCTGTCGCTGCAGTCATGATTTCGATCCCGACTGCAGACGACAACTGCAGATGGCATCCAGTTGATTCCGAGCGGTCCGTGAAACAAGATGTCTGACGTGTTCGAGAATAGTGATCGCAATTTTTTACGTCTTTTATTAGAAGAGGAAGAAGATGATGATGACTTGCTTTTATTATACAGAAAAAGACGACAAGCCACATGTCCTATGATTAAATGCAGAGCGTCAGCGACACTACTGATCTGCGGTCGGGCGACACTGCCGTCTGCCGCTCGGCGACGCGTCGCTAGCTTCATGTCGCTAACTACGGAGGGAATTTCATAGAAATACATAGAAACCAGTAGTGTCGTCGCGACACGTCGTCTGCAGTTGTCGCCTGCGGTCGGCTGCGAACTCGTACCTTTACAAAGAAAAATCTGATTTGCCGATTTCTAAGTTCGGCGGGCTTTTGCATATGCTTTATCCTTTCCTATCTAATCTAAGTTGTTTCTCATATTTTAACGACGCTTAATATTATCCTGACGTTTCGGGCTTGACGTTACACCCGTGATCGCAGACAGACTCCCGAACTACTTAGACTACTTAGTCCTTTTATTTGCATTTAATCTTCTTTTCTTAAGCGTACTGCCAAGGAGTGGAATTCCCTGCCGGCGTATATATTTCATATAACCAGTCAAACTTCAAGTCAAGGGTGAATTGGCACCTTCTGGGCGAACTCACTCCATCCTAGGCCGCGTCTCTGCCCTCGGCTAATCTGTGGTCATGAGTAAACCCATTTCGAATTTAAAAAAATAAGTGTACGCGATTAAGACCCGTGTAATTAAAATATGAGTGATAATCGTGAAAGTTTAAATGAGAACTGTTTCCCTTGCCAACAGCTGTTCAATCATGCCGATCCCTTCGCCGCTCCAACGCTCGCTGCCTCAGCACAAGCACAGCGTTATGCAAGAGCACAGAGCAGCCTCCGGGGCATCCGCCGAAAGACGCTGTCAGCACTGACGGTAAGTGTCCACAGTCCAAACATTTCTGAACCTGGGGATCGCGATCTACGAATTCGACTCAAGTTAGCACCTAAACTGAGTCGCAACGTATCAGTTCCATAGCGTCGTTGAGATTGCCAATACCCACATATGTCATTTGAATTGATTTTTCAGTTCCTGAAATTGTGCACATAACGGAATTGGCATTCTCAACGACGATAGAATAAACTGTCAAAAACTGACAAGGCGAACCTAAACTTAATCGCATTTAAGAGGTCATGGTAGCCGGGCCCAAATTCTTTTCGTTGTCTTATTTTGAGTCCCTAAAAACGTAACGCAGTGGTGATTTTTGTATGAGATGATGTTATGTTTTCAATTTCTGTTGTAAGGATTCAAATCTAGCGTGAAAAAAAAGCGTGACAGAGTGTGAAACAAGACAACGAAAAGAATTTTGACCCAGACCCTGCTACTTCAACGAGGTGAGGGTACAGAGCAACATTCGGGGCATCCGCCAAAAGACGCGGGATTTTTCTCTGTCACTCCAACAACGACGTCATTAGAGTAACAGAGAAAAATAACCGACATTTGCGGTTTGCGGAGTTAGAATTTCGCGGTAGGGTCGCTGCCGGTAAGTGCTCCACAGTCCAAACATGTCTGAACCTGTTCCGAGAGTACAGACCAATCTCCGGGGCATCCGCCGAAAGACGTCGTCAGCACTGACGGTGAGCGTTCCCCAGTCCAAACATCATCGCTTTACTCAACGTCCAGCCACACCGGATCCGTTTGCGTTGTAGCATATGTAAATGTCATATTAAATATCACACCGCTGGCGTGGCGTGCACGTGCCCGTGACGTGCAAGCGGTGCGCCATCTTTTATGGCATTTCCGACACTAGAATGCGCACGCAACGCACACGCATCCCGTGATGTTTAGTCTTTATTCAATCTCGGATCTACGGCATTTAATTCAATGAAATGTCACTTTTCTTTCACTCCGAATACGGGTGTTTCTTCCATAAAGTTAAGTGTTGCAGCAGGCTTAGCACATGATTGGTGCGACAGTATGTCGCCGCGAGATAGATGTCCCGTCCTTCACTAGCTATATTAACAAAAGAGGGACGGATAGACTATCTCGCGGCGAGATACTGTCGCGCCAATCGTGTGCTAAGCATACTGATACGAAATTTAGTAAATATAGCGGCGATTAATGAATCTGTTACTTCAATAATAGGAAGGCCAAAAATCTGATAGGTTTATGAATAAGGGACTTCGTCATCATAGCCGGTTTATGAATAAGGGACTTCGTCATCATAGCCGTCCAAATATTTTAATTGACCCTGTTCCTATGGGAGCAGGGCGGGAGGAGTGACAATTAATGTGTCGCACGCAAACTTTCGCCAAACTCATAATAATTCAACACACCTGCAGACACATCACCCAAGTGATTTGTATTTGACGATTCTGTCTTCCTAGATCCCCCAGGTGATCCTATTGGACCAAGCTGTCTACCACGCTCCCTGGGTGATTACAGTGGACAGAATCATATCCACTAGGATACCCCTAAAGATAATATTATTCCACGAGTGATTCTAGTGGACAAAGTCATCCTCTTAACAGTGTTAGACGATTCGAAAAGCTTACTTGAATAAAGAATACTTTGAATTTGATCCGGGTGCTTCTTTTGCATTATTATATCCTAAAAAATCGCCCAGATGATTCATTTATACTATGTAGTTTTTATAAACAACAATCAAAACTTAATTAACTCACTTATTAATTACGAGCTCCCGATCCGCACGGCACAATAGCCAGTTTAGCCATCATGGTCACCTAAACATGAACGACGCCCCATCATTGCTTCAACAGCAAAACCACAATTAAAAAAACTGACCTAAAATGTAAGTCCCTAGTGTAAAAGTACGTTCAGATTATTCAGAAAAGACACCTCATTTTAGTTTCCAACTGTGACACAGTTTGTTTATTTTATCTGGCTGGATTCAATTTTTTTTATCGAATTTTACCTACACCCTACATTTTCTATGTAGGCGAGAAACAAATGTGTATTTTAATACTATTTTCTACAGACAGTTTGACAGTATGTCATAGATAAAACTAAATTACAGTTATGTAAACACTACATAGATAACTAATTGACATAGTCCATTTGATTAGGATTATTTCCACCAATATTATTATGTTATCTTTCTGAATTCAGGCAAAAGGTGAATAAACTAAAAATATTCCTCAATTACTAATTTTACTGGGCATTTCTTTGAGTGTTTCAACCGCCGTGACTTCGGTGGCAACATTATTATGCGATTTCCATGGGTATCTCGTAATGTTTTAGGATATCTTGATAGTTATCAACTACATCTACTAAGATATCCAAAAATTCATACATCTCTCGAGAGTTTCATGTGATAAGGCTGCCACCGAAGTCACAGCGGTTGAAACGCTCGGAGAAATGCCCTACTGTGTAACTAGGTAGGTGGGTTTGTTGTATTTTACTCGTTACTAGAGTACCATCAAACAAAAATCTACATACCACTATACCATGTATGTATACGCAAACTAATATACCACTGTTCGAATCTCATCATCATCAGCCTATGTTAGTCCACTGATGGATCTACGCCTCTCCTATTCACTTTGCATATAGACGCATTAGTAGGTAAATGCCCATAATCGCCACGCTGGGCAAACTGATTGGCGATCGCAGTAATCTATCCACTATGATAACGCTGCTACCCATCATCCATCTTTTATCAAATAATGGTCAGTGACACTTCAATCCCTCAGTCAACTCTTACGACACCCGCAGAAGGAGTTGGGGTGGTGACAAATGTATTCTTACTGCCGTCACCACACGGCCGAATTTTAGAATCTATTCCGTGGTAATAAAGCCAATAAGTCGTAGACCAGATTTTTGGCTAAACGGTACTCCAAGAACCGTGAAAAAATGTTAATAAGAAATATCATACCATCATTACGATGTTTATTAATTTACTGGTCGCTTGCAACTAGTCAGAACAGTCAGAACACTAGAGAAAACTTAATTATGGAAAATCGATTATCAGTATTATCAATTTATCCGTCATATTTTAGCGACAAACGGGACTTAATCGCGTAAACTTACGTTTGATATAATCCTGACGTTTCGAGCATGACGTTACACCCATGGTCGCAAGCAGATGCAGAATTTGTCTCAGTAAGTCCAAAGACGCCTGCATTGGAATGACAGAGAGAGATTCTCGAAATCCACTATTTTTTAATTTAGCGGTAGTATTCCGCTTACCGACCGTGATGCATTGCATACAATGTTTTTCATCACACTTGCTAACAAAAAAATTAGTTTTAAGACAAACTATTATTAAATAACGTAGTAACATTTCTTATACTCCCTAGGGAATTTCACTTTTCTATTATTTCCGCTATGCATGCAAGCAATGGCACGCTTATACAGCAAGTGTGATGAAATAGTACATTGTGCGTCAAGGGAGGTAAGTACGGAATTACTAACGAGAGTATTAGAAGCCCGACGCCGTTAGGCGGAGGACTTTTATGACTCGAGTTAGTATTC
Organism: Thaumatotibia leucotreta; assembly: GCA_025490895.1. Lineage (NCBI taxonomy): Eukaryota > Metazoa > Arthropoda > Insecta > Lepidoptera > Tortricidae > Thaumatotibia > Thaumatotibia leucotreta. The sequence goes on from JALPQI010009250.1 coordinate 12,073, forward strand.
CGCTTACCGACCGTGATGCATACAATGTTTTTCTTCACACTTGCCGACAAAAAAATAACTTTTAAGACATAATATTATTAAATGACGTACTGACATTTCTATTCCTCCCTAGAGAATTTCACTTTTCTATTACTCCCGCTACGCGCGCAAGCAATGTCGCGTTTAGACAGCAAGTGTTATGAAAAGTATCTTAACAAAATCAAAAGAGTGCATATCTACCCATCGAAGCGAGTATATGGAAAAATTTTGCCATTTGAAGACGGAAGCGAATGAACTAACCCAGTAAAGTGCGTCAGCAGTTACGTAAAGGACTAACATTTTAACAAGGATATAAAAGCCTTGATTTTCTTACGTTGCACCGGCCGAATTAATACGGAAAATATGATATGACATGGTCGACGAGTGAAGACTGATTTTAATCTTATTAACAATATCTGGCCGTGTGGTGACGGCAGTAAGCATACATTTTGTCACAACCCCAACTCCTCCTGCTGGTGTCGTAAGAGTCGACTAAGGTATTGAAGTATCACTGACCATTATTTGATAGAAGATTGATGATGGGCAGCAGCGTCATCATAGTGGACACATTACTGCGATGGCCAATCCGCTTGCCCAGCGTGGCAATTATGGGCATTTACCTACTAATGCGTCTATACGCATAGATAATAGAAGAGGCCTACGTCCAGCAGTGGACTATCATAAGCTGATGATAGATGTACTGGATGATTTTGGAGTGAAAAATTATAAAAATAGCCATTTTGAATATTTTTTCCTACGGAACCAACGTTACAGACGGGGATAAAATCTATTAGGTTGACAAACTTCCGACGATATCACGATACCCATGAAAATATATATACATTTTACCACTTTGTGGCATTTTTTAAAGCGACTCTTACATCCCCAGTATTAGAATAAAAAATGTGGTCTTCCACTTTTGAAGCTTTGAACTCTAGTTAGTGGCTACGTAGTTATTGCGCTGTAATTCTGTCAAATTTGCTAAGAATGTAACGAAATTTATTCAATCAATATTTGGCAAGAGTTGATTCTTTGAAGTACGTCATCACGATTCTTATCATTATGATTTATCATTGAAGACCATTCTAAGGTCAAAATAAAGCGGTCATCAAACTGGCTGAGCGAGGTTACCTTGCCCTTGCGATTCTTGCGAACCGATTTAAATTGCCTAGACGACCATGTCCTCTAAATTGGCAGTTATTTACAGCTGTCCATTGTAATTGTATTGTATTACATTTGGAACAAAATAAATTGTTTGACTTTGAAGCTCCTGCAAATTTCCGGTAACATTTTATATGCGGATATCGACGTGATAATTAAATTTTAATGCAATATCTATTTTTTACTATCCTTACACTAATGTCATCTATTGACACCCTCGACAAACCTATAGAAAAGGTCCAGGTATTTAAATCCAAGGAGAAAATTTTTGAGAGTTCATATTTAATTTTCCACTCCACTTCTGTTCGATTAAGTCGGCTTTTGCCATACACACGGCAAGATTTAGAGTGGTGATAACTGTATTCTTACTGCCGACGGCTTATAATACTTGTAAATAACCCATAATATTGTCAGCAGGCACCTCCGGCGGCAAAAAGGGTGGTTCCGGAGTCCTCACCTGCCCAAAATGCGGAGACCCGTGCACCCACGTCGAGACATTCGTCAGCTCCACACGCTTCGTCAAGTGCGACAAGTGTCACCACTTCTTCGTCGTGCTCAGCGAAGTGGACACCAAGAAGAGCATCAAAGATAATGCGGAAAACAAGTCCGGGTTCTACAGGTTTGTATTTTACTGTCAGCTTTGTAGCTTCGTCAAGTGCGACAAGTGTCACCACTTCTTCGTCGTGCTCAGCGAAGTGGACACCAAGAAGAGCATCAAAGATAATGCTGAGAATAAGTCCGGGTTCTACAGGTTTGTATTTCAGCTTTGTAGCTTCGTCAAGTGCGACAAGTGTTACCACTTCTTTGTCGTGCTCAGCGAAGTGGACACCAAGAAGAGCATCAAAGATAATGCTGAGAACAAGTCCGGCTTCTACAGGTTAGTATGTAACTGTCAGTTTTGTAGCTTCGTCAAGTACGACAAGTGTCACCACTTCTTCGTCGTGCTCAGCGAAGTGGACACCAAGAAGAGCATCAAAGATAATGCTGAAAACAAGTCAGGGTTTTACAGGTTAGTATGTAACTTTCAGTTTTGTAGCTTCGTCAAATGCGACAAGCGTCACCACTTCTTCGTCGTGCTCAGCGAAGTGGACACCAAGAAAAGCATCAAAGATAATGCTGAGAACAAGTCCGGTTTCTACAGGTTAGTATGTAACTGTCCGTTTTATAGCTTCGTCAAGTGCGATAAGTGTCACCACTTCTTCGTCGTGCTCAGCGAAGTGGTCACCAAGAAGAGCATCAAAGACAATGCTGAGAACAAGTCCAGAATCTACAGCTTACGAGATGTACTGTAAAGATTTCTGCCTTAAGTCTATCCCTGTAGTCTTTACACCGCATCCACCCTTACAATCTTTAACTTCGTCTGTTCAAATGCTACAAGTATAATTTGGGTATTTCACTAATACCCAGTTTACTACAACACCAAATTTGACATGCGTGTCGCGACCATGTTCAAAACTTAAGTGTTTACAGGAAGTCCAATATTTTGATACTTATTTATAAAGTAGGCGCTGCGTCGAGCTTCCTGTTCTTATATAAAAGTACGGAAAATTATGTAGGTACTGTTCACGGCTGTAACAGCTCACAAAACTAGAGAGATACCTATTTTCATCGTGTTATCTTCCATAATGAGTCTACCGATTAGGGTCCGGGCATATCTCAGAACGTAAACGGACATCTCATTCATCTGGTCACGTTTTTTTTGGAAGTGGCTGCATCTTTTGGTACCATTTTCGGTTGTCAGATACAGCACCCGTTTCTCTATAAGACAACCAAAACAAACCTCAAATCATTCAGCCATTTCCGAAAAAACGTGACCAGATGAATGAGATGTCGGTTTACGCTCTGAGGAATGTCCGTCCGTGGTATGCGAATGAACCCCGTCCAAAAGCACTCCATAATAATTCACAACTATTAAAATATTCAAGTGTTACAAGTGTATATTTAATACGCCAACTTAGCTACTGTAGGGAATCCCGTCTTGACTCATCCGGTGTAAATTATCATTATTATCAACACTCCAATTTGTATTCAACCATCTTACTCCTTCCGCGTATTCACTTTCAAAACGTCCCAACTGCATCTTAATGTTTATGCTTTTATATCTTTTTATGAAACTATTATCGTTGTCAGATCCGCTCTCTCGTTACAAACTGATGTTGTTTGAATCGCTTGCAGAGGCGGGCGGTACTTCGAACCTATATAAATGCAATTAGTTGATTAGACAGAAGATTTTTTAGGAACTAAATAGTTGTTGGTAAATTTATTGATATTTGAGAAGTATGAAGTTAAAGAAAGGCAAAATAATTAGTTGTTATTTTATTACTTCGGTAACGACCCCTAATTTTTGTTTATAATAATTGAAAAAAAAAAACAAATATTATTTACTTATCAAATAACAAAATGAGAGGGTGCCCCATAGAAAATTGCAATTGGGAGAGCAAAGAGCTCCTTTATTGGTTCGAACATCCTACAAAATTGCAAAAATAAGAAGCATCCTATTACCGTGGAACTAAGTCAACTTGTTTAACATGTCCCAACATATTTAAACTGGCTGTATACATGAGAGCTTAGGGAATTACAAGTGTTACCTTTCGCTTTCGCTGTGACGCAACGTTCATGTCTTTATTTATAACTGTCGGTTATTTAATATACTTTTACCCAAATTGTTCTCCGTTCTTTGTCGTTCGGTTGTAGGTACGTTCTTTATTTGGTTTCAAACTTAGTAGTTTCCGGTATTTAGCTTTCTGTTTAACGGAGACTTGTTCCTTGTTATTGTATCCAAATGACATATAGGATCACTATAGTTATTTCTAAGAATTGACATTTGACAGTTTAGAAATTACCCTTATACACGGTGGAATTTAATCGGTGAACAGGAACCCATTTTTCTAATTCAGTAATCGATGGCGGTCACGTTTATGTAGTACCTACTTAAGTGGAACCAAGTTTTTTTAGCATAATTTTTTTTTTATGTTCAAATTAAAATTTATTGTCACCCTACTAATGGTTTAGTCTGAAAAGTTTAATACCTCTTTTCAAACTATCAGCCATAGAAACTTAAAACATAAATGAGCAATAACCACTCACATGCTTTAATTTTTGCGATAGACTCTATTCCTATGTAAAATAAGAGCGATGCATGGCTGATAGTTTGAAAAGAGGTATTAAACTTTTCAGACTAAACCATTAGTCGGGTGTCAATAAATTTTAATTAAAGTTTAATTTCAACATAAAAATTTGTTATGCTAAAAAAAACTTGGTTCCACTTAAGTACTACATAAACGTGACCGCCATCGATTACTGAATTAGAAAAATGGGTTCCTGTTCACCGATTAAATTCCACCGTGTATACAGGGTGTAATCGATAAGTGTTTACAGGCCATAATTCCGTAAAAATGAGAGATATCAGAAAAAAATAACTGATATCGAAAGTGCATTACCCAACGAGTAAAATTACACTAATAACTTTTTTGAAATAAAATCAGAAATATCTCAAATATTAATTTGAAAGTTTTCAAACCCTCCAATATATTTAGTACTTAACCGTTCGTTCAAAGACTAGTTTAATACGAATATTTTTTTATTTAAGAATAAATGTTAGATTAATTATTTCATAAACGGTAGTATTATTATTTTATTACGATGTATATTTATACAAATAACGAATCTCTAACAGTTTTATCTCTTACGATACCCGACATTCTTTAAGACTGTAAGTCGTCATACTAAATGTATGGGATCGTTTTAAGTTAGTATCTTTAATATTACTTCATCTATTTAGAAAAAGTTATTAATGTAATTTTACTCGTTGGGTAACGTAGTTTCGATATCAGTTAAAAGTTTTCTGATATCTCTCATATTTACGGAATTATGGCCTGTAAATACTTATCGATTACACCCTGCATATGACGTTAAGCGGAGAAATGGTGAGTCTTACCCTCATATTAATAAGGATTAATCTATAACTGTCAAAAGTTCATTCTTAGAAATCGGCAACTATAGGACTAACTAGACCTGATAATTATGATTCCTGTTAGATAATGTAGATCTTCTACGGGTTAGATTGGATTGATTCCAACAATTACATTTACCACCGTCGTGCTATAAAAATCCGCTTAGCATGTTTACTAGCAGCATCGAGAACCAACCGTAGTTTTCTCACATTTTTCCCACAATCGGGTTAAGTCGTGATTCGCCAGCTCCCAATAGCGAAGTCGTGAGCGGATTCATTTGACCCGTGTTCGGAAAGTAGTTCAATGCAGATGTCGTGTTCGATCAATCATAATATCTGATTCTCACATTACTTTCTGTCAATTTTGCACTATGTCAAAAGTTGACCGTGTGGTGGATACAGTTACCTTTTTAATTTCCTATAACATTTCGGGACCTCAAATATTACGGGAAATAATACCTTTACCTTTTGGATATTTCAACTATTGTAACATTTTATAAGTATAGTGCTTGAACTGTTATAATATGTTGAAACAATCATTATAATTCATTTTTATCACTCATTGTAATAAATAGTGCCCATACCCAGTATTTTTTGTGTTTCATAACGGCTATAGATAATATCTAGATTTTAGACCGACTTGTTAGTTTGGCAACAATTCGAAAGTGGCCCAGGTAACCTAGGTTATAAAACATTTATTGATTTGCATAATATATGATTTCAATAGTCGCATGATAAATAGACTATTAAACTCTTGAACTCAATATTCTCAATCTTATATTTTATTATTCGCGATTAATATTGGTTGCACAATCGCTATCAGGTATATCGGAACCTGGGTGATCACAAATATCTAAGCATGAATCATCATCATCATCATCAGCCTATCACACTCCACTGCTGGACGTAGGCCTCTCCTATTAACTATGCGTATAGACGCATTAGTAGGTAAATGTCCATAATCACTACGCTGGGCAAGCGGATTGGCGATCACAGTAATGTGTCCACTAGGATGACGCTGCTGCCCGTCATCAAACTATCAAGGATGGTTAGTGACACTTCTAACTCTTCGTCGGCTCTTACGACACCCGCAGTAAGAGTTGGGGTGGTGACAAATGTATTCTTACTGCCGTCACCACATCTCTATTGTGATAAATAAATATACACATAATGCCCTCGCCGGGATTCGAATCTGGAGGTTCCTAGGCAGGGTCACTACCAACTAGGCTACGGAGGCGGTGGTTAAGCAAAATAATTCTTTGTCTGTGAGTTTTACAACATTCTTTATAGTTTTAAGTCGCATCAGTTGCACAATTGCACAAGCGGGGAATTAATGGTGCACATGCACGGAATATTCACATTATGGTTATCAATTATCATTATATCCGCGATTTAAATCAGGTTATTGTTTTCGGAAACAAACATGGTAAATAAAATAATAAGCAATTGAAGTTGTGTTATTCGTGTTGTATAAAACTGGATATTTAAACAAATTAAACTATTACTGAGGTTACTGAATAGGCATTTGAATGAAGTTATTTATTTGATAACTATACGTTCCCAAACCCAAAATTTATCCCCGCCTAACATATGAAAAGGGTCCACGGAAAAAACATGTCCGATATTTTAAAAAATCAGGGCAAATTCACACCTTATTCTGTTAAAAGTAAGGTGGTTTTTGCTTCTGTAACTTTAATTGACTAGACATGTTCTTACCGCGGACCCTTCATATGGACATTCATCATCATCAGCATCATCATCACATCAGCCGAAAGACGTCCACTGCTGAACATAGGCCTCCCCCATCAAAGATTGCCACAATGACTGCTGGTCCTGCGCCACCCGCATCCAGCGGACTCCTACGACCTTCACCAGGTAGGCTGTATGAACATTTGAGCAAACTAAAATGATTTTGAATGGACGCATAAATCAGCGGTTTTTTTTAATAGTTTATTTATAAGCCTTCTATTTCACCTTCCATCTAGTCTAGGCCATACTGGCCTTAGCATTGACGTGTTTTCCTTACATCTGTACTGACATAACTCGCAATACTTAAGATGTGGCAAAGTGACCATCATTTTCAATAACTGACGGTCATTTATTTTAAATGACCGGTCATAAATGACATCCAATGTGTACGGCTTGACTTAGAGCAATTAAAAATCTGAATATTCAGACGGTAAATTAACGTCAATATTAGTTAAAATATTTGGTTATAAAAACATTATTACGCCTGTACCTACTGCCCATTTTTTAGCACTATCGAAAACCATACACGATGAATATCATTAATTTATAAAAAGTGTCGGTTAATTATTGAAAATGACGCAGCTCTAATAATTATTGACGTTAATTTCCCGTCTGAATACGAGTATTCATATATTTTATTAATCTAAGACAAGCCGTACACCTTGGATGTCATTAATGTCCAAATTGCATCCCTCAAATTGTCTAAAATTTCTGAGATATAAGGAAGATTATACGCATCACGCTTCGTAACAGAATTAAGTTTCCTACTATCGAGACAAAACCTAGGCTGACCGTTCTTTTTAGTGACTTGTCATTAATGTCCGGTCATTTACAATAAATGTCGGTTGTACATCAGTTATTGAAAATGACGGTTACTTTGCAACTCTACTTAAGATTACTCATTGTTACAATATTGTAGGTAAATGTCAATGCCCCGTCTTCAGTTTGCAAAGGTCGTTCATCTGTCGGTGGACCTAAACAATAGTATTATCTTGTTGCTATGGTAGATAGGGGTACCTAACCGAAATGGCGGAAGACGTCAATTGTAGATTTGCTTTTAGTGTTCCGCGCACAGATGTCATATATACCAGAGATCAAGCAAACGTATCTACTTAGCGTGTCAAATGAACTCGGTAAAATCTACTGAGTTGTCCGTCTTTAATCGCAGCTTGCAGCGTTCGGGCGTCAAATTTTGTAAGTTGAAGTGAACAAAAACATTAATAATACCGCCTTAAGTAATATTAATTGCAACAACACAAAAAAATATGAATACTCAAGGGCCTGAGACATATTTAAAATCATAGGCAAGTAACAACTTCAGTACAAAATCTGAATCACACTCGGCCGCCATACAAATGAATGAACTTGTTTCTTCTATCCAAATCTAATTCTGTGGTTCCGCGGCTGCGATTCCGGTTCGCTCATACCAAATGTCATAATACCATGTTATTAGAATGTCGTAATGCTAAAATAGTAGTAATAAAATATATTTAACATTAACTATACGCATTAGGAGGAATGCTGTTGGGTGAATCAATTCACCCTGCTGCTAATCTTCAGTAAATTAATGATCAGTGACACTTCAATCCCTTAATCAACTCTTACGATACCCACGGGAAGAGTCGGGGTGGCGACAAAAGTATTTTTACTGCCACGACATTATTTAGAAATGGTTCATACCAGTAATTACTTGTACAAATACGAATCCGATATCATAAGACGATCATTCTGTTTTTCTTCTACTTAGGAGCCTGGCTCTTGTCGGTGGAGTAAACGCCATTCCATTCGTTGTTCCGCTAATATTTTGAGCTCCCGGTACGACACCACATTAATCTTCTCCTTCACTTGGTCCAAAAATGCTCGCCTTGGTTTCCCTCGGCCCCTCTTCCCTTCCACTTTTCCTTCAATTACAGTTTTAATATAATTGTCATGTCGTAACAGGTGCCCCAACATAATTCTTCGCCTGTTCTCAATCGTCTTCATTTTATATATCTTCTCCCCTATCACATCCAATCATTCTATTTTGATATTTATAATAATTATAATACATTAAGATGCCGTTTTGTCGCTTGCGACGTTTTCCTTTCATCGTCGATGCACGTGCCCAACATCACGTTTCCATGCACAAATGCATACTCATTTCTCTCATATAATTTTCGCTTTTATGCCCTTCTAATACAGTCCATGTATGTATTACTCAGTACTGTTTATTTTGATCTCTATTCCGTTGACTTAAAGACGACATGTGACGTAACAATCATTTTGACCTTCGCCAAAGATCACTGACATTGTAATAGAATTTATAAATAGAGCTCTATTATTAATGTCATTGAGATCGTTTTCGTTTCAAGCTTTTTTATTAATTTGTAAATCTGATTATTCAGGTAGTTAGCTAATGAATGTTAATTATTACTTGATATCAAGTTGACGATAGGTTTGTATAGTTATTATTAAAGACATTTATATTTGCAGTCCTATTGTTATTTGGTTTTATTTATAACACAATAGACATGGTTGCTTATTTAAATAAAATTGTATTTATAGATATTTCGAATAATGCGGAAAAAGAGTCATGTATGTCAAAAACGCATGTCATAGCTAAAACTGTAGTTTGTGTCACGAAACAACGGAAGTAATTATTATAAAGCACTGGTACCTCTAAAAGCGAATTAAACGATTGATATCTCAAAAATAAATAAATTCTAATTCTAATCTCTGTTATAAAAACTAACAAAATATAATCGCTCCCGTGTAAAGAAAAGAGACAAGGCGACATTTTGTAGTTCACCGCTGAGCAATTAACTATACTTCTAAGTTCTTTTATAGCTATTGCTAGCTCGCTTTTGGTGGCACCAGTGCCTAAACTTACACAAATAAAAATAAATTCATTTTGTAGTCTCTAACGCAATGAAGTGTTTTTAGTCCAATCTAATTACGTAATAATATGTATTTATTGTAATTACTAATTTGTCACATAATTAAGTCTCGCCTGATAGAGATAGATCCAAAGTGACGAGTCTAGATTTTTATAAATAGTTAAGAAGGTGATGATAGTATTTTGTTCAATTACCTAAGTTCGCAGACCGAGCAAAAACTGTTTTACAACACGGATTGCAAAACGTGAAAGCGGTCGTTAAAATAAAAATAAAATTCATATTATAATCCGGAGTTACCTCTGATGCAACTCTGCTTAATTGCAGACATTTTATTTGTTATACGAAAATTACATGACACGTTAATGGTTATGATGATTAAGATGTTGACATACTTGATTACAAGAAGACGGGAACTGTTTTTGGCTTATGTAAATATTAATGGCTTAATGTAAAAGGAGCGCTTCACTGCGTGCAAAACAGAGTCATAGTTACATACTCGACTTATCGGCATACCTCGCAACGGATGTAGCAAAACCGTAGCATTTGACAGTTTGATGTTAGGGTTGGCGATTACGGTGACGAATTTACTTACTCTACTGCACGTATGATTAATATTAACATAAGCAGTATTTTTTCATAAATAACAAAATCCAAAACGTACGGTTAGTGAAAATGTCACAGAATAAAAGCTTTCCAGATCTAGGCTTAATTTAACAGGAAAACAACCACAAATTAAAGACGGTTTTAAAAAACAATCGGATTATGCTGCGGCTACGGCATTAAACAATATTTTAAAAGAAGCAGAGTTAATAACAAACAATAATAAATAAATACATTTCAAAATTATACATATTTAAATGATTTACCATTGACGGTAGATGTTTTTGAGTTTAAAATGGATTTACACAAGAAGGCGACGCAATTTGAGTGCAACAAATAATAAAAATGTGATAATTTATTTTGAAGATCGATATAACATTGAATACTCTTTCCGCGGTGTTTTTTTGTATTCGTAGTAGTGACAACCCTGACGCATATTTGCTATAGATTTGCCGGTTCGATTACGGGGTATGCTTATCGGGTTTCAGTTTCACCAGGCAACCCTCTATACACGGTGCTCGTGAGCATTCCGAAAGATTTTAATGCTGGATTCCTGACCATATTCAGAGTCTTTAATGTGATATAAAATTTCCAGGTTAGGATAGGTTTTAGGATATAAGGTTTCAGAAATAATCAACCTTTTTTCGAAATAAGTTTTCCGACGTAACTCGTCATTTAACTTCTTTTTTATTACAATACTACCACAATGTTTTCTAATATTACCACACCTTTAAATACCACACCGAAATAACCTGTACCTAAACAAAAACAATTGAAATAAATAATTTAAACAAATTGTTGTTATGATAAAAAGTACTGGAAATGTTAAAAAGCCTTTTTTTATTTTGATGTCTAGAATGCTTAGTTAAAATCTTTCGCAATGCTCGCGAGCACCGTGTATAACAACAGTCAGAATAAATGAACATCTGTCATTTTGTTATAATGTAATAGATTCGTTATAATAAATAAAGAAACACGATAGCAGGTTATGGCAGAAAACTCGACGCTCAAAATACTCAAAATGTAGCGTGGACGCCAATCAATTATGATATGAATTTGACTTATCTCTCAGCAAGCCAGTTGCTTTATCCCTTAGGTGCATAATGCATATTATGGTATCACATATTTTATTTCTAAAATGACTTATGTAAACGATCAATGTTAATTTGAAACAACAGTCTCAATACTCTCAATTGATTACATATTCCGACATGTGACATTTCGTGCGTATCGTTTTTGATACTTTATGCACCTAAGAGTTAAACTTTTAAACGCTGTAGTCTGATCAGCAGAGCCCGGAAAATTCATAGCAAAACAAAAGACTGTCGCAATCAAACTAGGGTAAGAAACATTTTTTTTCATCACACTTGCTGTCTAATCGCGCCATTGCTTGCGCGCGTAGCGGGAGTAATAGAAAAGTGATATTCCCTAGGGAGTAATAGAAATGTTAGTACGTCGTTTTATAATATTATGTCTTAAAACTTATTTTTTTGTCGGCAAGTGTGATGAAAAACATTGTATGCATCACGGTAGGTGAGCGGAATACTAACTCGAGTCATAAAAGCCTCGTCTCTTCTAACACTCTCGTTAGTAATTCCGTACTTACCTACCTTGATGCACAATGTACTATTATCGATATCGAGTAAGTTTACATTTGAACCATGTCCGTATCAAACCGTATTAAGATACAAATAATCTACAGAGACAACTTATATTTTATCGCTGTCAAACGCAATGAAATTACATAAATGACATGCAATGTCTTATGTAATATTAATTTTAAGAAGTGTCTATTATTTTCAATGAGATTGAAAACCGACTAAAGCCAAGCCAAAACGGAAGGGTTATTATATAATATCAAATATGAATAACGTTAATAATATAAGTTACCTTGCATTTTATATGAAATAACACATATAAAACAAAGCCTTAACTTACTACTCCTTTTGCGTTTGGGTTGAATGATTATAAAATAATGTATCTAAACATATCGCTATGTTTTTTAGATAAAAGTTTCTCGATATCGATAAAAAATATTTCTCACCCTAGTTTGATTGCGACAGTCTTATTTTGCTATGGATTTTCCGGCCTTTGCTAATCAGACAGTCAATATCCAACTCATCTCGCCAGAATCTGATAAATAAGACAAAAGTCTGATTCGATTTTTATGATGCTAAAATTAGTCCCTTTCAAATGCCAGCTTTAATCTGCAGGGTGCAATTTTATATTGGTATCGCCACGGGCACGCACGATAAAAAATTCATTCCTCCACCATGACACAAATAGCTTCACTGGCGTGGAATGCATAACATTTCTTTAGTTATTTACTCAACTTAAATTTTGTTCCAGAAAACCGCCACCACCTCCAAAAAAGATCTTCGAATACCTGAACAAACACGTCGTCGGTCAAGAATACGCAAAGAAAGTGCTCTCCGTCGCAGTGTACAACCACTACAAGCGCATATACAACAACGTCACCAGCGGGGCACCTAGCGACGCGCATCATCCTTTACACCAAACGCACAGAGGTAAGCTTTTGAGTGTGTTGACTTATCTGAAAAATGTGAAAGCGTATACTTTGGTGTATTATGTGTAGCTGTTGTCTGAAAAGATTAGTTCCTTACGTACAGGATACTTAAATATCGAATAAAATCGTAACTGTGTAATATAATAAACCTAATAAGCTTCAGCAGTGCATGGAGTGCCTCAAGGAATTATACTTGGACCAGTATTCCATTATTGAGCAAAATTAAGAGATTGTAATTATATACAAATTTTATATTCCTTCAGCTTGCTAGCACCATTAGATAACAAACTTAGAACAAAATCATAAGGAAGATTATGTAATATAAGGTTCTGTACAAATAAAATATAAATGCCCACATACACAACTGCATATTGAAATACAGTGGTCTCGGCACCGAATACATTTTTGTACCATTCGGTGTCGAGACTCTAGGCTCGTGGGGTTCCAACGCTAGAAAACTATATAATGAATTAGCAAAAAGGCTCGTAGAGTGTACCGGGGATAAAAGGGCTGGCAGCTTCCTCGCTCAACGAATCAGCATAGCGATTCAGCGAGGGAATGCTGCCAGCGTTTTGGGCACTATGCCGAAGGGGGGAAATCTTTTTGATATTTAATTAAGTATTAGTTTTATATTTAGTTTAGTATGAAGTGTTTATTATTATTGATTTATTATTTCTTAGATTGTTTAAGGTTCTTATTTGAATATACCTACTTATTACTGCACGTCAAGCCATTTACGTAGATTCTAACAATATTTATTTCACAACACTACTAAACAGATCAATATTTTTGATTGTAAAGGTCGTTTTGTGTAAGATTGATATGTATTTATTTAATTGAGCGCAATATTGAGCTAAACATCTTAGTAACTGATAGATAAAAGGGATGAAAAAACCGCAACTAATCCTAAGGTCACCGATTGGTCACACTCTCACGTTCCAAGGAAAGTGGATCGGGCTTTCCGCTCGACAAATTGTTTAGTATGCCATCTCGGTAGATCGTTGTTTTTGTACTTTTAACGCCCTTGAATTTTATTATTCGGTCTTATTTGTAAGTTTCAATAGAGATCAGGGGCCAAAACCACAAAACTTTAGCGTACAATTCTACAAAATTGTCCACTTTAGAATTGTACGCTTGTAAAGTTTTGTGAGATAGGCCACTGATAGCCTCAACTTTCAACTTTGGTGAGTGGATTCAATGTGGCCATCTGTTCTTAGTACAATTTCGTATTCATTTTCACAATAATGTAATTTCTTATATTATCTTATCTTATGATCAGAGATCGGAAAAAGTGCGTCATTGTTCACAATAATATAGACATGACTCCAAAGTCGATTGAATAATTAATCATTTAATCGTTTTCAGAAAATTACCTATTTGAAATAGGTAACTATGAAAACCTTTGTATTTACAAAGGTTTTCATAGTTACCGATGTCAAGAATCACTTAAAGCTTTTTCATTTAATCAACTTCGGAGTCATGTCCATATTATTGCGAACAATGACGCACATTTTTCCGATCCCTGCTTATGATTTATGTATCATTTTGTTCTACCATTCCATTTACTCCCCAAATCACCCTATTGTGATGTCACTGCCACAACAATCCAGGGTCTAATCATGAATCTTTCCCAATTTTCATCGCTATCAGTCGCCCATAAACGTATCAGACATGACATGACACAATTGTCATTTGTTGCAGATCTCCTGCACCTAGGTCACGGGAACCAGACCGGTGGAGCCGATGTGCTCGAGAGACAACACCACGAATTGAGGCTGGATAAGAGCAACGTGCTTCTGCTGGGGCCTACCGGATGCGGTAAGTTATTTTATTTATAAATAATAGTACATATCGATACAAGTGCAAAAAAATGTTTTTTCGACGAGGCTGAACGTTGGAGCCCGAGTGAAACGAGGGCGACAATCACCCGAGTTAAAAAGAAGTTTTTACACGTGTATCCAACGACTTTTTTCATAACATGTGCCTTAAAAAGAGAAAATTACGCACGCGAAGCGCAAAGTTTTCTTTTCCGCACTAGTTAGGAAAATTATATAACATAACAGTTAAAACCAATGCGTTATTCAACTTAAAATAATAAAAAAAAACTTCAATAACATAAATTGAACACAGTTGAATACTGATATTCAGAGATCGGTTTTTTGGATTCTCCCGGCGGGTCTCCTATAGTAACTTAAAAAATAAACTTTAATTATATTGTCATGTTTCTGTTTCATAAAATATGTTCTTGTGTAGGTATATAATATAATACTGTTAAATAAAATTGGGTGCGTATCATAATGAATACGCACTTTTAGTATAATTACAGTTTACAAACGTTCATAACGTATACTAACGTTAGGTGTAATGTATTCAACATCTATTTCCAAATAGTATAATACAAAAATAATATAACGCTAATAATATATACCGTCGTTTAGTCTAACGTACATATTAACGAATTCCGTTTCATATATCAATATAAAGGTATAAAAGTTAAAACATATACTAACATCTGATATAACGATATAAATATAACTGCCCGAAAAGTAAGTTAGGTTAAGTTCTACAAAAACGTATACGTTATATTTCTTACCCTTTTCAATCCGTTCTAGTCTCGAAACCTAACCAATCCAAGTAATAAATCAGGGTAAAACCGACTTGGATTGGTTAGGTTTCGAGCGTAGTTTCCCGGATAAATAAAGGACCTATTTACTTTTAATTAATTGTTTACGCATCCTCATCCTTGCGAAACCAAAAAAGGGGGGGCGGGGGGGCGCAGCCCCCCACAAGGGGGGCTCGGGGGGCGGAGCCCCCCGCATTAAAAAACAACAAATTTGTACCTCTCCTACTCTAACCTGGATAGGTTCGTTAGGTACCTTTTATCCCTTAGAGCAGAAATAGAAGCCCCGCGCAGCGGGGCTTCGTCGACTGGTTCCCAGGTCTAAATCACTTCCTATACGGATACGGATAAATAGTAAATCTATACAAATTAAATATAATGATAATTCTATAGTTTAATTATTAAAAAATCGTAGGCGCTTATATTTTGTGTAAGATAGTTGTTTTGTATATTAGATTATTTCAATGTTATACTAATTAATCGTTATCGTAAACGATATTATATATTACGTTCATTATACATTTTACAATTATTCATTTAATAATTATACCTTATATACGTTATATTTATTACGCGTTAGGCATTATACATTTATACAAACTGAATTTATACGTTATGATTAATATAGCATAAGTTCGTATACGTTATATTACTTACCCAATAAAATTTGTAGTCACACCCCTCATTTTTTTATACGCGAAATTCCGCTAGGGCTAGGAGTAACCCAAAAAAAAGATCACTGCTGATATTACATAGGTACAGATGATGGCCTCCATCGTCTCACAAAATCGCAGGCATTCATTCCTGACAGCAGCCCAGCAACAGATTGCACTTTGGGCTTACGAGCTTATTCCGCCATTCACATTTTACCATAGAACTTCTAGACGCTTGGCCGGGTTCCATCCTTAGTAAATGTTCCATTTATTCAAATATCATTAAAAAAATTAGAGCGGAAAATTTCCTTCCTATTTTCAACAATGCGATTTGTGCAATAATACAGTAATTTGCACTTTCGAAATCGTACATGGGTGAATCAACTTTTTTATGTCTGTTGTTGCCATGGTTACGGCCTGAGTCACGCTGATTTTATGCAAAAGTATGCTACTTAATTTATGCAAACATGCATATAATCCATGTTCGTAGATGGCCCATCAAGGAAAGGGTTTATTAACACCAGAAAAATGCATGTTTGTATAGTTTAAGTATCATAATTATGTATTAAACCAGCATGACTCAGTCGACCGTAACCATGGTAATAACAGACAGAAAAAAGTCGATTCACCCACATAGAAACTCCGTAGACACATCACAATGCATTCTGTTTATTTCCATGTCACTTGTATATCGACCTCTAAATCCCTCAAGACTTCAAGAACACACATATGAACTTTACTGACCAACTATAAACCTTATTTGCAACTACAAAAGACCTACCAATAGTCAATTATTTAGAGTTTATTTTCATCAACATTATGTCACTTACAAAGAAATGATAAACGTTCGTTGCCAAAACACGTGTGTGGGAACTGGCAACGTAGTAAACATTATCAGTATGAGATACGCGTGCTTCTATATTTGTTGAAGCTATTTTCGTAAATGCATTTGTCTTGTACGTGATACGAATAATTATCACTTTTACTGGTAAAAAACTACTGTGTCTTTTCGAACGGAATTATTTCTCAATTCTAAATATACAGTTGTCAATTCAACCGTTTATTTCGTAAATGAGAGAGATAAATGTCGACGCAATTCACAATCTTTTACAACAGCATTCCATGCTGTTGTATATGTGCAGAAACATTTAAAAATTATACAGATTTTTTTTATTTGCGTTAAAATGGGACGCTTAGTTATGTCAAATATAATTAATTACTCCCTCTTTACATCCTAATTTTACTCTTTTTGATATGTGACGTCAGTCACCTGAGATAAGTTAAAATGTTATTCTTAAGCTTCTTTCACACATACCATTTTATTTAATATGTTTAAAAACGAAACAAATTTATAGACCATATTTTTGTCTCCCTGTACTTATTGTATATAGGGCGTCCTTAAAAATAACATAAAGTCTTCTTTCAGCAAAATATCCTCACTAGAATATTTAAGGTACTTTCCCATAATCTTGGGACACCCGGTATTGTAGCTGTTGTTACGTTATAGTCATCATCATCATCAGCCTATGATAGTCCATTGCTCGACGAAGGCCTCTCCTATTAAACTATGCGTATAGACGCATTAGGAGGTAAATGCCCATAATCGCCACGCTGGGCAAACGGATTGGCGATCGCAGTAATGTGTCTACAATGATAACGCTGCTGCCCATCATCAATCGCTATCAAAAATGGTCAGTGACACTTCAATCCCTTAGTCGACTCTTACGACACCCGCAGGAGTTGGGGTGGTGACAAATGTATTCTTACTGCCGTCACCACGCGGCCCACGTTATAGTAGTAATAATCAAATCACACGGAAAACGCATCATTGAGCAATACGCCTTGATCGCCAATTCTACACAAGGTCTATGATGCCCTTGACATAGTCTTCGGAATTAATTATTCTACTCAACACATAAAATCCATTGTTTCGGGTATTGATCGTATGCAAAGCCAAAATTCTCGTGTCAGGCATATTATACTATATCCAACACTCTCTGGCACATCTTGTCCATAGTTGTTTTCTATTTATGGGTCTAACTATATTTTTCTATTATACAGTATGTTCGTGTTGATTTACGTGAAATTGGACACATTACTTGGGACATTAATAAAAGTTGCCTGGTATATCAGCTTTCATAAAATTCGAAAAAAAATCTTTACGTTTTCATGCCTTTAGTACCGTTAGGTAGCTAAAGTTTCGTAACCAGCCAGTTTCGTCGAAATGGGTATAAAATCCCGATAGGTAACTGGCTTTAAATCGGGACTTATCATTACTGATTTGTAAACAGGTTTGTACCAAATCCGGCTACGAGATGGGAAAGTTAGTCCCATTTCATAGCTGGCTACCAGGCGGGCAACCATTTTTCCCATTTGGCAGCCAGCTACCAAATCTGGCTACCAAACGGTACTAAAGGTTTTCATGCATAATAAATGAACTAGCAAGTGTGAGAGAACCTTAAGAATAACATAAAAGTTAATCTCAGGTGACTGACGGCGCATGTCAAAATAAGTAACATATGAATGTAATAAAGGTTGCAATACACTTGTTCAGTCATTAAACTTATTTTTTTTAATAACTCAGTAACAGTAAGAGTTAAGACACTAGTTTCTTAGAGAAAGGGCTTGTCCATTAATCACGTCATACTGTATAGGGGGATGGGGGGGTCAAGAAAAAATCACCAATTATCACCATAGGGGGGGGGGGTCATCGGACAAATCACGTGAAATTTTTTGTTACTCTCGAATCTGCTGAACAGCATTATAGGTAGTAAAAAAAATCTTTACTTTTTTATAAAACACTTTTTAAATACTAAGTTTTAAAACTTCGTGATCATTTAGCTCGTAGTTGGCAAACAAGTACGTAAATTCAAGTGTTATTAAAAGGACTACTTCCGTTGGCAAAAAATTACACGTGATATTGGCTAGGGAGGGGAAGGGGGTCCTGAAAATATCACCAAATATCACCATGGGGGATGGGGGGGTCTAAAACACACTAAAATCGTATGACGTGATTAATGGACAAGCCCAAATTAATTATATTTGACCTAAATAAGCTTCCCTTAAATTAAAAGCAAATGAGGAAAAACACCCTGTATATTCCTTAATTCGACAACGTCCAAAATACTGGCCATGGTCTTCCACTTCGTGTTTTTTTATCGAACCGGAATTATTTATACCAGTAATTGGAGTTCGAGGCCAACGAAACTACGACAGATGCGTTATTGTCAAATTTGTCAAAGTCTCTTATGTCATTGTCAAATAAAGTTTTCAGGTTTCCAGAACCTTTTTGCTATTTAATTAATTTATTTAAAATAATTCCTAATAAAAACATTATATACCTCTGTAATGCTTGTACGCCTTTTTGTTTAATATGGCTGTCACACACAACTAGGATTTTCTTAAAAACACGTAAATACCTAAAAACTTTTCTTTTCTCTTAACTAACATAGAAATGACAAAATTTTCTTGTAAAGAACTAAAAATTATAAGAGCCAACGTTTCGAAGCCTATTTTAAAAAGAGGTTGAATTACCAGTGAACATAAACGACAGCGTGCCATATCTATTAAGACAGTAGGTATGGTTAATAGTACATTTCCTAACTAGTGCGGGAAAATTTTTTTCGGCGAGGGTGAAAGTTGGTGCCCGAGTGAAATAAGAGCGACAATCACCCGAGTTAAAAAAAGTTTTTGCACGTGTAAGGGACGATTTTTTCCATAACAAGTGCGTCAAAAAGAGCAAATTTCGTTTTTGCGCACTAGTTAGGAAAATTACTAAGCAATTCCAACCATCAATGTTTATTATTTTTTGTAGGTACATACATATTATTATTAATGACAACTCGATTGTAACTAGCAACAGCTGGTTTCACAATATGTATGGAGATGTAGATTTTGTGGTAACTTTTTCAAAGCTGGTCCCATAGTAAAACTTGGCTGTAATCATGAGTAGATCCAGAAAATATGATATCATTTGGAATTATTTTTTTTGATGATGGGGTGTATAGCGAAGCTAAACATGGCTGAACCAAGGGGGCACCTTGTTAACAACCTCGTTCTCATTTTACGGAAGAAAACAAGACGTTAGATCTGTATGATAATTTAAATGGAGAACTATAGCACTGCCAAAGAAATTTGTAAGTTAAAGGAATTTTACGAATTCGAAATGTACATAAAGCACGCTACAATATATTATTCTGCAATTTTCTAAACATATGCAGAAATTGGGTTTTAATTTATGTGTAGTTAAATTGCTGTACCAAATGTTATTAACACCAGAGGTGATACCAGCGCAATACCAACTTTGTTACTAATAATTGCGGATAATTAAGTTTTTATTAAAATATCTCATATTTACGTGAAAATAAGTAAATAATATTGTTACTATAAATTAAAGAATTAAAATTACCAATAAATAAGATATCTCAACGTCTGTTTTTAGAAAATAAGGATTTACTATTGTAAGAACATTTCATTGTTGTGGCAATATTTTCGTAGATTCTTTGGCCTCGAACTTCAATTAGTGGTTTAGACTGTTGCGTGCCAAGGAAGCTTGAACACACGACTATCTCCTTTTTCTGTCGAATTAAGGGTTATATACAATATAGGTGTATCGTCACTCAGTATCTACAACACAAACCTTAGGCTGCGTTTCCACCAGAGATGTGGATAGCTCCACCAGAGCTCGCACATCTCTGGTGGAGCTATGCTATGTGGATGCGTTTGGTATCCACTTAGACTTATGCGATCGAAGCATAAAAAAATATCAGGAATTTGATAAATTTTTCTTTTCATTGATTATTTAACGTTTGTAACTACTTCAAAAGTAGTTTGAAGGAGATCGCTCTTTAGCGATAAGACCTTCGGCCCTACCGCGAACTTCGAAGTTCGCAAATTTCGGGGATTTAATTGACTCTGTCACTCTAATGACGCCTTCGGTGGTCGGTGTTTCTATGCGACTTTTTTTACGCGTTTTTATTGTTCATTACCATCACCACTTTATTTTCCGTTTTATAAAAGCAAACGAGTCTATTATGCCAGAATAGCAGACAAACATGCGTCTGCTACAAGATAACCGAAAATGACTCCACTATTTTTATACGCAGTTCGTCAATAATTTGGGGACTTGATTTGTGCGACAGAATAATCGCATAGAACTGGTGTGACAGAGACAAATCACCGAAATTTTCGATCTTCGGAGTTCGTGGTAGGCCAAATAAAATACGCTAAAAATACATACATTTCCATAAACTATTTGTTTTGATAACGGGTCTAATTAGATATAGACCGTGAAACCCTATGACTGTTCTACAGATTAAATAAACTTAGTCCTATTTGCATCTTAATACGATTGCATAAGGTTCAAGATACAATTTGAAATCAGATCTTATCAAACGAGTATGTATACAGCTATTACGTATTATAGCTTGTGTACATTGCGTCATAATGCAAATATGTTTTCGTTTGGTGCATTCGATTTGAATTTAATATTTGATTACTTATGTCACTGCGAATATTTTCGATAGCTAGTTTAGATCAAAAAGATCGAAAGAAAGAAGCTCTGCTGATCTTTTTATTATGTACCTACTTATAATTCTATGAATTATTGAAGGAAAGTATATATGTAGTTAGATTATCATGCAAGGCAAGTAGTTGTCGCACGGTGATGGGCTGATGGCAGTAATTTAACATTTGTCATCACACTCAGCACCTCAAACCTTCCCGCGGGTGTCGTAAGAGTCGACTAAGGGATTTAATTATTAATAAATATTCTTTTATAGAAAATTGATGATGGGCAGCAGCAACATCATAGTGGACACGTTACTGCGATCGTTTTCGTTTTATTTTCATACAGTTTTCATTCCTTCCATTACGCTACCGCCTTTGAACATCTAGGTATGATAAGAAAAAACGGTATTTTAATGAAAAAAACATTTTGGGCCTTTTTTTTGTCCTATTATAATCGAAAGAGCTCGTGATCCTGAGTAGAACAAGCCCAAACTTGTCCGAATAAAAAGGTGATTTCAACAACGGTTTGTGAAAACGCCCAGAGGCCTATGTCGTCCAGCAGTGGACTGAGAGAGGCTGATGATGTGACGTGTATGCGATCACGACAAGCGTCAGTTTCGCACATACGTATTAAGTAGAACGTAACAGTGGTGTCGATAGAAACAGGATTATCATAAATGAAGAGTGTCTTTTTAAAAGGGCTTATTTACACTTCGTCAATACAAACTATTTGTCGTATAAAAACGTAGAAAAAGAACCTTTTGGCAACTAAACCCTAATGATATCGGCGGCTGACAACCAAAACTCACTATAAAAACTACTCTTAGCAACCTCTTATATCAGTATTGAATCAGAACTTAAATAAGATCTCTATTTCAAGTAGGTATTTGTTACTTAGTGAATTTTGGTTGTCAACCGACGATATCTTTGACGTCGACTGTAAAAGCTAAATAATTGTTAAAATATTAAATAGGAACAATAATAAGCATATTGTTAAAAAAATTGTTGCTCTTTCTCTCAATATCCTTAACCAAACTAACCATATATTTCTCAATTTAAAGGTAAAACGCTCCTCGCCCAAACGATAGCGCAGTGTCTCGACGTGCCGTTCGCGATATGCGATTGCACGACTCTAACACAAGCCGGTTACGTCGGTGAAGACATCGAAAGCGTCATTGCGAAGTTACTTCAAGATGCCAACTTCAAGTGAGTATCATAGTTTACTAACATAATTGGCAGGGCCGCCCTGTAATGTACTGTATCGGCAAAGTTGACTTGTCGGTCGCGTTATGCAAAGTTGCTACAAGATGAAAACTCGAAGTGAGTAGTATTACTGCCATGATTGGCAGGGTCGCCATGTAAAGTATCCTTTAGTAGAAACCTTGACGTTTCGTTCGCGATATGCGACTGCACCACTCTAACACAAGCAGGATACACGTCGGTGAAGACATCGAAAGCGTCATTGCGAAGTTACTTCAAGATGCCAACTTCAAGTGAGTACTATAGCTTACTAACATAATTGGCAGGGCCGCCCTGTAATGTACTGTATCGGCAAGGTTGACTTGTCGGTCGCGTTATGCAAAGTTACTAAAATATGAAAACTCGAAGTGAGTAGTATTACTGCCATGATTGGCAGGGTCGCCATGTAAAGTATCCTCTAGTAGAAGCCTTGACGTTTCGGTCGCGATATGCGACTGTACCACTCTAACACAAGCAGAATAAGTCGGAGAAGACATCGAAAGCGTCATTGCGAAGTTACTTCAAGATGCCAACTTCAAGTGAGTACAATAGTTTACTAACATAATTGGCAGGGCCGCCCTGTAATGTGCTATATCGGCAAAGTTGACTTGTCGGTCGCGTTATGCAAAGCTACAAGATGAAAACTAGACGTGAGTAATATTACTGCCATTATTGGCAGGGTCGCCTTGTAAAGTATCCACTAGTAGGTTAGCCTTAACGTTTCGGATATGTGACTGCACGACTCTAACACAAGCCGGTTACGTCGGTGAAGACATTGAAAGCGTCATTGCGAAGTTACTTCAAGATGCCAACTTCAAGTAAGTCATTACCAGGGACCGCAACTTTGGTGCCGATGACAGACATGACGTCTAGCTAAATACAGAGTGTTCTAGATTATATACACTTAATCAAATAGTGAACAACAACAACTTATTAGCCTCTTTAGTTTACTGATATTAAAACGTATAAAAACATAACTCTCTTTATCATGTTAAAACCAAGATTGTGGGAAATGACAACCAACTTCTGTTTAATTATTTTTCATTGATAAAATATAACCGAAATATTATTGTTTCGCTATGGAACCGTATTTGCAGAAGTTTCGTTTTCTGATTTTACAAAATGAAAAACTGTACTGCTCCTGCAGTGACAATTTTTTAACAGGAAAAGCAAGTAATATAGAGAAACATTTGAAAACAAAAAAGCATATAGAACGAGAAGGAGGAAAAATGACACAGCATGATTTGCAATATACCAAGATATTGCAAATACCAAGCAATTCTCAATATTTCATTATTAAGAATTGAGGTATTGCAAAAGAACATCCTATATCGGACTAAACGTCATAATGACGTCACCGGCACCAAAGTTGCGATCCCTGCTCATTACTAGCATTGCTGCCAGGGTCGCCATGTAAAGGATACTTTCGATGGCGACGCTGGTGGCCAAAACGCTGTATCAGGACCTGAAACGTTGTATCTATTTGATTAAGTTATAGACTTTGGAAGACTACAGGATGCCAACTTCAACTCATTACTTACTAATTGGCAGGGCCGCCCTGTAATGTACAATATTGGCAGGGTCGCCCTATAGCGTTACTAGAGGTAGTACGGTATTGAGGTTTCGTTCGCGGTATGCGACTGCACCAATAACACAAGCTGCCTACATGTTTACATGGCAACAAAGTGTCTTAGATATCATCCGCTATAGCTGAATACTTGAGTTCCCACCTCCGAACTACTTAAAAAAGCATATCGACGTATTTAATAAAATCATATAATTTTTTCTATTGGCGATCGCAGTAATGTGTCCACTATGATGACGCTGCTGCCCATCATCAATTTTTTATCAAAGAACGGTAAGTGACACTTCAATCCCTGTCGACTCTTACGACACCCGCGGGAGGAGTCGGGGTGGTGACAAATGTATCGCCAATCCGTTTGCCCAGCGTGGCGATTATGGGTATTTACCTCCTAATGCTGCTATACGCATAGTTAATAGGAGAGGCCTACGTCCAGCAGTGGACTATCATAGTCTTATGATGTGATGTGATTTGTTCTATAAACAATGTGAAATATCTTTAATTAAACGTGTCATTTCAGTGTGGAGAGAGCACAGACGGGAATCGTGTTTCTCGACGAAGTGGACAAAATCGGAGCCGTGCCCGGCATACACCAGCTCAGAGACGTCGGAGGTAAATAACTACTTTTTTCTATATTTTATTCTGCTGTTATGTCGGCGTGATTAATATTAGGGATGTAAAGTTCTGCTTCCACTTCTGTTTCTGCGGGACTTTCGTTTTGTTTTACACATCCGCTTCTGTTCTGGTTCTGTTATTATTAAAACAGAAGTTGTAGCGGATGTCGGAGCCTAGCGCGACGCACTGTGGTCCCGTAGTAGGTTATAGAGGTCCAATGACGATGATTGAATAATATCATTATCATTATCCTAATTACTTACCTATTAGTCATATTAAGTCATGGTATAAAAATAATTGCAACTTGTTTTATAGAACATTTATTTTTGGTCATCTGAAGTCAACACAATGGATAAGTCCGTGTTACTTGTGTTATCAAGAAGCTCATTAGCGTAATACGCGACACGAGTTTTTTCAAAAAAAAAATATTGGTACACGTTTGCTTTGCAATGAATATTCAAGTTGAAGGTATGCATTATATGTTTTGTGGTTCTTTTTAAATTATGAATACATAATATATTTTACTAATGAGGTGCTACGCCAAGGCAGTTAAGTCGCAATACTATTTAGTGTTTTCTGATTTTTATCGAAACTTTTAACTGCAATGCCGGCCGATGCCAGTAATAAATGATATATGATAATGTTTATTAAAAACTCAATTTTACGAATAAATTAAGAAATTTTGCGTTGACTTGCGATTGTGGGCTATAGAAGAGGTCTACGCCTTGCGTTCAAAGGCGTAGAACATGCTACGAAAAAACTAATTTTTATTTAACTGTTTATTTATTTATTTTAGGTACACATTTTAAGTGTTTTTTATAAGAATTCTTATTTTTGAGACTTGATTGTCTGTTAAGAAGACCGATTGCGACATTGAAGGAATTCGTCAAGTGTTTCAAACACTATCACAGTTACTGCCAGATGTTGAAAATGTCAATACCGATAACTTACATGAGAAGATTTCTCACTTATGCAAGAGAATATATTATTATTCGTTATTTAATCATCATCATCATCATCAGCCTATGTTAGTCCACTGCTGGACGTAGGCCTCTCCTATTAACTATGCGTATAGACGCATTAGGAGGTAAATGCCCATAATCGTTATTTAATAATAGACAGCAATTGGAAAAAGATCCAGCGATCCAAATCTCGTATGTTAAAAAAATAAAGTGATTGCCTGAACAGCATTGAAGTCTGTAATCTATCGAATGAAAATGTAGATAGTACCGTGCACCTAGCAGAGTGCCTGCCGGGTAGTGATTGTTCTTCAACGAGTGGCCATAATTTTAGAAAGGATTTCATGGACTGCAGCAAAAGGTCCAAACGGCGCAGATTAGTGGATCTAGCTAAGGTAGATCATCGATAAACTCTTGCTTAGTGAATCCAGTCAATCTCACATCAATTCTGTGGATGAAGTGTTATCTTTTATAAATAAGGCAAAGTTGAGTAATCATCAGTATAATTTGATGAAAAAAAACTATTAATATGAAGTTTCCGAATGCGTTACC
>JALPQI010009251.1:0-44879 GCA_025490895.1 Thaumatotibia leucotreta
GCGTCGCTCCTGCGCGGCGCGTGCAGCGTGCGCTGCGCACGCGACTGCGGCGCCGGCGCCTGGGGCGAGTGGGGGCCCTGCGCCGCTGAGGCTGGCTCGAGGGCCGCCTTCCGCTACCGGACTAGGTATGATCCAACCTCAACAGGAGCATTCCATGAAAACATCTACTTTTTGTCGCTTACGTGTCGCTATGGTAGCTACCCTAAGAAAATATGCTACCTGCTAGGAAACACTGTCAATCTAAAAGCCTTGATATGTTATCATTATACCGTAACTCAGCTTACTCAGCTCAGCTTCAAAAGTATTGAAAAGACTGTGTCGCTTACGACATGTTTTCATGGAATGCTCCAAGATACGGTTAGTCTAAGGGTGCACCAAAACGTCTGTCAGCGATAAATCGTTCGTTAAAAGGCCGTAGCAAGATAGGGGAAGAAGATATGCCAAAAATAAAATCCGAAATATTAAAAAAGTATATTTCTCTAAAAGTATTGAACTTTATCATACTATCTTTTTTCATTTTAGTCAACTTAAAAGTAAGTATTTTCTCAGAATGTATTGAGTCTCTATCTTTAATCAATAATATCTGTATAAAACACGTAAGTCAAAATTTCAAAATTTCTTTTTTACTTCTGAAGGCGTGACCACTCTAAATGACATTGCTACGTATATACGTATAAAAACTTTATTTAATGATATGTCAGTCATATTAGCTTCACAGCTAAAACCGAAAAGCCACAGTGTCAAAATTAAAAAAATATTTTGGTTAGATTTTGTTACATTGCTACGGCCTTTGTTATATGGAAAGTTCTATAGTAATCTGCTGCGTAACATTGATCGGCCTGTCAAGCGTGATTGATGCATGCGAGGAATTGTGGGACGTGGTGATCGTGATGCCCTTTGTCATCTCTTAGAGAGTTCAGGGGCTCACGCCAATAGCGAGTAGTCTTTCCCGACGACTATAGAACAAGACGCTTGAGCTGGGATTGGGGGGTGCAGTAGGTCGTTTGCTTAACATATTGGAGTGAGAAGTGGACCCTCCAGAGCATAGCTGTCACTGCGTGGAGTGTGTCGGGTGGGAACCCTGCATCTCCTGGTCAATTTAAGGACGAACTTCGTGGGTCGCGTATAGCTATTATAATGATGGACGAAAGGTACTCAAGAGACATAGGTATGATGATGAATTGTCAACGCTGTTTCGTCAGATGTTGCTGAATTGGTAACGTATTCCTTGTAATGTACTGAGCTCAACTTTATGCTATGACTGATCCGAGTACAACGAGTAAAATTACCAAAGTTTATTTGTTGAATTAAGTCTTAATACCCATATAATTATGTTGCACGATACATAGTGTAAAATCAGCAAATGTTCGTAATGAAACGTAATTACATCAGCTTTTTTCGTACACAGGGAGGTTCTAGAAGAAGGCTCCGCCGGTGGTCGAGAATGCGGTGCGACGCTACAGCGGGCCACGTGCTCCGTCTCCGAGCCGCGCTGGGTGGTCGGCGAGTGGTCGGTGTGCGCCCCGCACCGCGTGCTGTGCGGCCGGGCCATCATCAACCGGACAGTCGCGTAAGTCAGAGGGAAGTTCTAGAAGGTTCCGCCGGTGGCCGAGAATACGGAGAATACTCGAGCCGCGCTGGGTGGTCGGCGAGTGGTCGGTGTGCGCCCCGCACCGCGTGCTGTGCGGCCGGGCCATCATCAACCGGACAGTCGCGTAAGTCAGAGGGAAGTTCTAGAAGGTTCCGCCGGTAGGCGAGAATACCGAGAATACTCCGAGCCGCGCTGGGTGGTCGGCGAGTGGTCGGTGTGCGCCCCGCACCGCGTGCTGTGCGGCCGGGCCATCATCAACCGGACAGTCGCGTAAGTCAGAGGGAAGTTCTAGAAGGTTCCGCCGGTGGACGAGAATACGGAGAATACTCCGAGCCGCGCTGGGTGGTCGGCGAGTGGTCGGTGTGCGCCCCGCACCGCGTGCTGTGCGGCCGGGCCATCATCAACCGGACAGTCGCGTAAGTCAGAGGGAAGTTCTAGAAGGTTCCGCCGGTAGGCGAGAATACCGAGAATACTCCGAGCCGCGCTGGGTGGTCGGCGAGTGGTCGGTGTGCGCCCCGCACCGCGTGCTGTGCGGCCGGGCCATCATCAACCGGACAGTCGCGTAAGTCAGAGGGAAGTTCTAGAAGGTTCCGCCGGTAGGCGAGAATACCGAGAATACTCCGAGCCGCGCTGGGTGGTCGGCGAGTGGTCGGTGTGCGCCCCGCACCGCGTGCTGTGCGGCCGGGCCATCATCAACCGGACAGTCGCGTAAGTCAGAGGGAAGTTCTAGAAGGTTCCGCCGGTGGACGAGAATACGGAGAATACTCCGAGCCGCGCTGGGTGGTCGGCGAGTGGTCGGTGTGCGCCCCGCACCGCGTGCTGTGCGGCCGGGCCATCATCAACCGGACAGTCGCGTAAGTCAGAGGGAAGTTCTAGAAGGTTCCGCCGGTAGGCGAGAATACCGAGAATACTCCGAGCCGCGCTGGGTGGTCGGCGAGTGGTCGGTGTGCGCCCCGCACCGCGTGCTGTGCGGCCGGGCCATCATCAACCGGACAGTCGCGTAAGTCAGAGGGAAGTTCTAGAAGGTTCCGCCGGTGGCCGAGAATACCGAGAATACTTCGAGCCGCGCTGGGTGGTTGGGCATATCATCAACCGGAGAGTCGTGTCATTTATTATTGTTATTTTGTTTCACGGGCCTAAGAATCCCGGTCTTTTTATAGGTATAGTCTTTAGAAACTTGGCGTGTTGTACACCTGCTGCAACCCATTTTCGGGCACAATAATACATATCCGTAAACGGGTCCCAGCAGGCGTATAGAGGCTATAAAAAATTAAATAGTAAAGACTATGGTGATGAGGGATGGCGATTCCTAACCATCACCCATTTTTATTCAGCAGTTTGGTCCTTTACCTGCATCAAGATTTTCGGTTTTCAGGTGCGAAGATGGTGAGGGCAACCGCCTGGAAGGTGTGGCATGCGAAGCGGCCGGCGCGGGCGGAGCGCCCGCCCGGGACGCGGCCTGTCGCGCGCCCTGCCCCGGGGACTGCGTCGTCAGCGCCTGGTCTGAGTGGAGCCCGTGCGAACAGGTAGGGACCAGTCTCTCTTGCCCACAGGGTGCTTAGCCAAGTTGCCAATCGCTAGCGCTTGCTAGCGCATCGTAGTTTTCCCTCTTTGTCGCACTATTATGAAGGAGTGACAGAGAGGGAAAACTACGATGCGCTAGCAAGCGCTAGCGATTGGCAACTTGGCTAAGCATCCAGGTAGGAGAACGACGGAGGCGGCTTGTGCGGCGGAGCGCCGACGACGGAAGCAACCGCCCGACCACTATTACTTGTGCACAGATTGGAAGATGGTCAACACACTAGCCTCGAAGGCTCCCCGAAAATGTCAAAAAAGTTGTGTAATTTTTTCCCCAAAATTAAAGATCAGCAAAACGTCAACGATTTTGATTGCGAAAAACATTTTTAATTCTTTTAAGTTCCAATTTTTGACGTTTTGCTCTCAAGATTTTCTCAAACTTTATTGCTATGACACTATAATTGCAAGAGTTGGTTATTGAGGCTGTACGGTAGCTTTTATTTTATTCAAAGTCAAGGTATTCTTTATCAAGTAAGCGTAAATTTTCGAATCGTCTGACACTATAACAAGGAAAAATACTACCGGTTCTAACTATTGTTCTCTAATTTTGTTCTTAACTATTGTTCTGTATCTCTATTGTTTTATCTACTCACCCATTTGCCACAACTTTTCAGCTCTCAGTATAATATTCCCTTATAGCTCTTTTTGGCCGTGTGGTGACGGCAGTAAGAATACATTTGTCACCACCCCAACTCCTGCGGGTGTCGTAAGAGTCGACTAAGGGATTGAAGTATCACTGACCATTATTTGATAAAAGATTGATGATGGGCAGCAGCGTCATCATAGTGGACACATTACTGCGATCGCCAATCCGCTTGCGATTATGGTCATTTACCTCCTAATGCGTCTATACGCATAGTTAATAGGAGAGGCCTACGTTCAGCAGTGGACTATCATAGGCTGATGATGTTAGCTCTTTTGCAAGTCTACTTAACCTTGGCAGACAAAGTGGGGCGGTCGCCGCGATCGGACTCGGGTGGTGCTGCGGCCGGCGGCGGAGGCCGGTGCGGCGTGCCCCGCGCTCGTCAGCGCGGAGCCCTGCTCCCCGCACACCTACTCCTGGCATGTGGCGCCCTGGGACGACTGCCAGCCGCTAGGTATCACACTAACTTAGGAGAAACTTTAACAGAACGAAGCCCCGAGTCCGTATACCTATCGTCAGTAAACCTAAAAACTTGCATTATTCCACAATCACGCACTTTTAGAACACAATGTCAAACTTGTTTTAATTACAAACTTCAAACCTAAAACCTTACGTTTACATACACTTTTAGTTCAAATTATTGGTATTTATTATTAATTAGGGGTCGGAACTATGGGTGCAAAACTTTAACAAAACTTTTCAAGTGGACTTGACATAGCACATACATCCATAAATATACATAACTACACACCGACACATTGTAAATTGAAGATTCCGAGATAGGGAATCAAATTGGATACAGATTTTTCAATAATATTCGTATTTTAATTGGCTAAAGTGTTCCCATATGTCAAATTTAAAGTTTTGTTAAAGTTTTGCACCCATAGTTCCGACCCCTAATTATTATTAACGTCAAAATATATCTGCGAATGTGTTTTATGATATGTGGCAAAGACGTCAAATTCTATGGAAAGTCAGTATATTTGTTTACATTTTTTTAGTACAGATGGTGCCTTTTTTAGGCTCTAGTGCGAAAAGTGGCTCATTTTACGTCAGGTCCATAACTTCGGAGGGCCATCTGTACTAAAAAACGTCGTACGAGACACGTGCAAAAAGGAAATTCGTAACTCGTGTCGATTTAAAACATCGCCACTCGTTTCGGGTTTCCTGTTTTTCGCACTTGTGTCGTAATGTACTAGTTTAGATTCAACTGACGACTGGTATACCTAGTAAAGATGCCTCGCTCATGCTCATGAAACGCAACTGTTGGTGCACTAATTGAAGAGTGACAGAGAGGGAGAAATCTGTGGTACCCTAGTACGCATTAGCGTTTGACAACTTGGCTTGACAATCTGATCTCCGTATACTTGTGTTACATGGCGCCCTGGGACTTACAGTCTTTGGTATTGAACACTATCCTGGAGGAGGAGAGGATGTTACTCGTTAGTGCACCGCGCTAGCTAGCATAGGCCCTTAGTTCCTGTTTTTCTAACCATATTCTTGTGTGTCCAGGCGGGTCACCGTGTGGCGAGGGAACGAAGAGACGATCCGTCCGCTGCCTACGAAGTGACGGCGTATTTGTTAACGATACTTTCTGCCCCGTAAGTCCAAGAATATTTCTATTTAAAATATGCTTTATTTTCCTTCCAGTACTTTTTGATTTGTGTGTCTGATTAGTGATTATGTAACATCGATCAAAATGTTACATAATAAATCCTTCTTGTTGTTAGAAGACAACAAGAAGGATTTCTAGAAAATTGTCGTACTGCTGGAATCTACAGATTCTGGAAGAGGTAGCACTACTTTGTGATTTGGTACGATGTCAAAATTTACAATGCGCATTCTATATGAGTTAGCAAGTACATTAATGGTCATTCGAGCCGGATTGCATAACAGCTTCATTTTTTTGTGGTCGTGACTCTCCTATCCACCATTTTCCCAATCTTCCATCTGGCAACTTTCTTGTGGTGTTTATGCAATACTTGATACATTCACTTATTTGTATCACGTTTGCCAGTTATAAGCGCACCTATCAAGCTAAATAAATCAATATTATTTAATGAAATTGTCTTTCGTGTTCCAAACTATTAAGAGCATTGTATGCACGTTAGGACTAATATTGATAAGTATAAACGTAGCGCCCAAACCCGCGACACCCCCGCGAGCAGACGTCCCCAGCTCATCGTACCGCAGCGACGACTCGCCAAATCACGACAGTCACTCAGCATCATGGGACCACTCATCTATAACTCATTACCGGCCTACATAACAGACTCTAAAACAGACCAAATATTTAAATATAAATTAAAACAACTACTTATTGAAACTTGAATGGGCATACTATTGCATAAATGACTTTACAAATATATTACGGTAAAGATCACTGACCCAGCGCCGTTTCCTTTACCTATGTAATAATATTATTAACATAATATTTAATACCTATTGTATACATTTTTATTTTATTAAGGAAATTAAAATGGCTTAAATAATAATAATAATGTATACATTTTAAACCTAAGTACCTACTATTATTGTAATATGACATCTATTAATTGTAATTACATAGGTACCTACCCACCTATAAAAATTGACATACCTATAAAAATTTTACTTTTACAAAATAAATTCTGTATTCTGTATTCATGTACTCATACACATACCGTTATCATATTTATGGTTGTTCAAGTTTGCAACCTTTCGGTTTATTGTGGCAGTACTGCCAATATAGAATTTAAAAGTTTGACGTTTCCCCCCTCCCTAACTGGATTGGCGAAAACGTCAGTGTGATTTAAAACCGTCGTTAAGTCAACACAGTTCTCGCTTTCGTAACTTTTTCGTATTAGAATTTAAACACCATTGACACGTACCGTAGCTCAGTCAACATATTTATAATAGTGGAAGCAGCAAGTGCTAAGGAACCCTCAAGACCGTGTCTGTAAGGCGGACGCTAGGCTAAGTTGGATGCTGAAGGTAACGATTTAGGTGACTTTAGCTGGCCGGAGGAGCACGATCTGAACCGACAGCAGAACAGCAAAGCCTGGGATCCAATCTCCAGCATCCGGAACAGAAGGTAACCTTATTCACTTCGCTTTAGTTTCCCGTAATTTTGAATTAGCAACAACGTTCTTGCTCACCCACCCTAACGTATTCTCATTCAAAATACTTTCGTCGTAACGGTTAATTTTCGAATTTATTTACAGTCCACTTCTTTCGTTTCATTAACATTTTTGGTCCTTCGAGCCGGATATTTTGATAAGTGACCTCTAGTTTTATCGTTTTCTTTTCGCTTAGTCACTTATTGGAATCCGTTTATTTGTTTTCCTGTCATAACATTGAGAAAAAAAATTAGGGTAGGAATTGTAAAAATACTTGTGGGTAAGCAAGAAAGTTGATCGTGTAGTGGTGTTTAAATTTAGTTCATTCAATCATTCACGTTGCTGTTTATTGCTGCCAACACTTTCGTTTGTGTCAGTGTCACTGTCAAATTAGACAGTCTGTCATCAACAGGTTCGATTTTCGAAGTTAAGTTTTGTATACTTAGTTGTTGTTTGTTTGTGTTTTGTTTATTATCGAGTTAATATGGGACCCGGTGATAAGTCAATGGAGGCAGATGCTGGTGTTAACCCAGTGTTGATTGCACGAGACTACGCAGTAATGCGCATAGAGTATTTAGAAATGTTGTCGGATGTGGAGTTAGCTTTGTGTGATGAATCTGAGCTAACTTCTATAGCTCAAAACTTTCATGATGCTCAAATAAAGCTTTTGAGTACCATGCCGAGGAGTGAACATCGGGAAATCTGTAGTTACACGGCGACGTTCGACACAAAACTTAGGTTAGTAAGAGCGCGCTTAATGAGGGATTTAAAAGACGCAACTACGAAAACGAAACAACTTATTATGCCAAAATTGCCGAAGTTACAGATTAAGCCTTTCGATGCTAGGGTTGAGAATTGGATATCATTTATCGAACTTTTTAATTGTCTAGTGCATAAACGCACAGATATTGCGCCAGTTGAGAAGTTGCATTATTTATTATCGAGTGTGCAAAATGAGGCGTATGATCTGATAAAAAATTACCCTGTCAATGATGACAACTATAACTTGGCATATGACTAGGGCCTGCTCCCGGTTCTCTCAGTACCGGGAATTACCCGGTACTCCCGGTACCGAGAGGACCGGTACTGAAGATAATGTCCCGGTTCTTTCCCGGTTCTATGTTAAATAATCAAGATGCGTGTTTTTTAGAGCTGTCTTGTGTATTAGCAAATATCGTTGCTTATCATGAACAACGCTGTATTCCAAAATAGTACAGTCGACAAAAAAGTCTCCTTTACAGCTCACAAGTGCAAACATCTTACCACGGATGCAACGAACATCTTACCACGGATTCTTACACATCTTACACGCGTCACGCGACAGCATGAGCGTTCGTTGCAACCGAGTTTCTATGTGTATCGCGCATCCATGGTAAGATGTTTGCACTTGTGAGCTGTAAAGGAGACTTTTTTGTCGACTGTACACGCCTTTAAATTGAATTCTAGTTCTTCATTGAATTCAAACTACAACAAGCTAGTGTCTTAAGATGCAGCGTTAATCATGATAAGATATATAGAGATTATGTTTTTAAACGGTTTTTATTAACTTCACCGCGTATCAACTGTCGTCGATGCTTCAAATCTTGTAATCGATTTTTCGACCACTTCTACTGCACCAAAATTAATGAAATTTGGAACTCGTGTCAAGTCCCCATGACAATGCAATATTATAATATTTGTATCCTTGTACCCTCAAAGCCTGATGCTGCAGACGTACTGCTTACCTTAACCGAGAGTGTTAGACACGTGAAAATGAAAGTATAGCATGTTTGGCATAATCAAATACTAACAGCCTGATCTTGACTTCCAACTCCTCACTCCTGATGCTGCAGTACTGCCCACAATAACTGCAAGGTTATCTTTTATCGATTTTAAAGAAGTTCTTTAGATATTAAGTAGAAACATGCGAATTTAATACTAACGACCAACTCCTCAGATCTGATACTCCAGTGTTACTGCCTGCCACAACCGCTAGGTTTAGCGATCTGTAGATTTTGAAGTACTGCTTTAGACATATGGTAGAAACATACGGATTTTTCGTTATCATAATCATCAT
Source organism: Thaumatotibia leucotreta (assembly GCA_025490895.1). Lineage (NCBI taxonomy): Eukaryota > Metazoa > Arthropoda > Insecta > Lepidoptera > Tortricidae > Thaumatotibia > Thaumatotibia leucotreta. Next base: position 8,967 of record JALPQI010009251.1, read on the forward strand.
CATATCAGCCGAAAGACGTTCACTGGTGAATTTAGGTCTCTCCTAAAGATTGCCACAAGGACCGGCCCTGTGCCACCCGCATCCTGTGACCTTCACCAGGTCATGAGTCCACCTTGTGGGGGGCCTACCCACACTGCGCCTTCTAGTACGTGACCACCACTCGAAAAACTTACCGCCCCAACGGCCATCGGTTCCACGCGCGACGAGCCTCGCCCCCTGCCACTTCAGTTTAGCAATTCGAAGAGCTATATCGGTTATTTTGGTTCTGCTGCGGATGGTCTCATTTCTAATCCGATATCGCAGAGTGGGTGACATTGAGCATTCTTGTAAGCGAGCACGGTTTAGTACCGTAGGTCATCACTGGCAATAACTAATTATACTGACTTCCAACTCCTCAAACCTGATGCTGCTGAGACACGTGTCATAGTCAGCCATAGCGTGACAGCGTGAGTGGATCGCGTAGGGCGAGCCGACGGGCCTTCGGCCCTCCAGCTGATAGAGTGACATCAACGTGAGTGGACCGCGTAGGGCGAGCCGTCGGGCCTGCGGCCCTCTTGCCGATAAACTAACAGCGTGAGTGGATCGCGTAGCGTAGGGCGACCCGTCGGGCCTGCGGCCCTTCAGCTGATAGAGTGACAGCGTGAGTGGAGCGCGTAGGGCGAGCCGTTGGGCCTGCGGCCCTCCAGCTGATAGAGTGACAGCGTGAGTGGATCGCGTAGGGTGAGCTGTCGGGCCTGCGGCCCTCCAGGTGACAGAGTGACAGCGTGAGTGGACCGCGTAGGGTGAGCCGTCCGGGCCTGCGGCCCTCCATATGATAGTGTGACAGCGTGAGTGGATCGCGTAGCGTAGGCCGACCCGTCGGACCTTCGGTCCTCCAGCTGATAGAGTGACAGCGTGAGTGGACCGCGTAGGGCGAGCCGTCGGGCCTTCGGCCCTTCAGCTGATAGAGTGACATCAGCGTGAGTGGACGGCGTAGGGCGAGCCGTCGGGCCTGCGGCTCTCTGGCCGATAAACTGACAGCGTGAGTGGATCGCGTAGCGTAGGGCGACCCGTCGGGCCTGCGGCCCTCCAACTGATAGAGTGACATTGGCCCTCTGGCCGATAAACTGACAGCGTGAGTGCATCGCGTAGCTTATCAGCTTGACAGCTCTATCGAGTAACAGCATAATTGGACCACGTAAGGTGAGCCGTCGGGCCTGCGGCCCTCCAGCTGATAGAGTGACAGCGTGAGTTGATCGCGTAGGGCGAACCGTCGTCGGGCCTCGCTTTAAACTTGATTTGCTCAATAAACCAAATTGATTGATATATTCCTTATTGTCAGATCTCTGTTATCTAAGGTATTGTATGAATAACACGCCCAGTTGAGAGACACTTCGGGCATTCAAGCTGACATTTTTTTAGTGTCGGATTTAAAAAAATATCTATTCAGCAGCGATTCTCCTCTCGTTACACATAAAATATTGTCCATTACGTTTACACATGTTTGTGTCGTGATAGCGCGAGAGTTAAACGCTAGCATCCCTAATTGTACTTATTGCATATTACAAACAACATCCTTTGATCTAGAATAAGTTGCACTAAAAACTTGAAAATAAAATAAGTAAAAAAAGTTTTAAGTTAAACGGTTTTTATTGCACCAAAAACTAGAAAATAAAAATTTGTTGTAACTAACCGTAGATGCTACTTTTTGTAGATTAGTCACGTGAAACTATTATCACTGTAGTCTTCCCAAGTCGGATGCTGAAAGCCACGTTTAGCCTCTATGTCAGTGGATTAAGCGTATCCTAATCGGAAACTTTTACCAAACTAAAATAAAAACGTGGGGCGTTATTATGAAGAAACATACTAATTCAAAATATGTAAATGTAGCTTTAATTTTGCAATTAATTATTCATCTGTTCCAACACTTCTACACAGGGGTAAATAACTTTTATCAAGGCCAGAACAAAACTTATTACTCTATTGCTGTCTTGATTTCTATGTGTGTTCTTAAATAACTATAGTGACTTAATAACAATTGACTACGCCCCACGTTTTTATTTCAGTTTGGTAAAAGTTTCCGATTAGGATACGCTTAATCCACTGACATAGAGGCTAAACGTGGCTTTCAGCATCCGACTTGGGAAGACTACAGTGATAATAGTTTCACGTGACTAATCTACAAAAAGTAGCATCTACGGTTAGTTACAACAAATTTTTATTTTCTAGTTTTTGGTGCAATAAAAACCGTTTAACTTAAAACTTTTTTTACTTATTTTATTATCTCTTATGTAGCTATTGTAGCTGTGATCGTGTAAAGCACACGAGTGCTTTTGTGCGTGTTTAATTTTTTTTATATTTAAAGCAAAACATTTACACATAATATAATTAATACATAAAATGGATAAAATCTATAAGTATATTACACCTCTGTAGTCCATCCACAAAAAAGCTATCTTTAAATTATGACATTTATGATGATGACAGATGTATGGTCTTCAAACCCCTGTATGCCTGTCCACAAAAAAAAAACTTTCTTTGAATTATGACATTTTGATGTTCACTGATGTAATATACCTACTAATATTAATAATATCAAATTTGATTGTTTATTTATACCTAGGGGCAATATAATTTCTTGATCAGATCAGCAAAACAAATAATAATTCAAAACAGCCACATGTACAAATATGACACCTGTGATTGATGAACTCGAATATATTTTTAATTCAAAAAATTTGCAGGTCCAAATACGGCAGTTTTGTTTTAGAAAAAATCCAATTTAAGAGGATACAATTTTAAAACCTAAACCGGCACATTCCGTAATGCGTCTCCTTTATATGTAAAGGAACACAATATTTACATATTTATTTTATTCAAAACTGCCACATATGCAAATATCGCAGTTTTCTTTACAACATTCTTAACATAATCACTTCTTTTTTGGCTTTACGGCACTTTTTCTCAAAAATGTCATGCGTTTTGGCCAACGGTCGAGTCGCAACTGACAAAATGATGGTTTAGCACTGAAGTTAGTAACGAAAGCGTGATAGTGCAAAAAGGGTACCTGCATAATTTTGATACTATCTAACGACAAATCGACAGGTGTCTTAGTGCCACGTAAAATATTACTGTTTATAATGTCGTTTTTGCAATAAAATATTTTTTCACGGTTTTTTAGTTGTGTCGCTTTTGTCTTTAATGGACGATATATAGTTTGTGAGTTTTGTGACATTTTCATAAAGGTACAACATTGTCACTTAAGCACAAGGACGCTCTAATTCGTATAAAAATACGAGCAAATTTCGTCCATATGGTACGCGACGTTTAACTTGAAAACGTCACATTTAATACTATAAGCGCTGCATTACGGTTTATTTATATTTATTTGTTCAATAGCCAATTTAGTAATAAAGTCATTAAGTCATACGCCGATGTAAGAACCGGACAGAACCGGGAGTCCCGGTACTGGTATCGCTCGGTACCGGGAAATGAAAATCTCAGTACCGGCCCCGGTACTGCAGGCCCTACATATGACACATTATATAGGCAATATAATAAACCTAGACTTATAGCAACAACCTACTATGAAAAGTTAGTTCAATGTGAAGCGGTGAAGGGATGTCGGCCTAGTGACCTGCAGCGGGTTCATAGGGTTTTTAATGAAAACTTGTCTATATTGAAAGGCTTTAAGTTACCTGATGTTAATTTCATGCTTGTGCAATTACTGTGGTCGAAGCTTGATAAAAGCACTAAAGAGCAATTTGAGCTAGAGCATAACTCGGATGACATCCCTGTGTTTAGTGAATTGCAGGATTTTATAGAAAAGAGATATAGAGCTTTAGATACTGCAGGATTTACAGGGTCTATTGCCAGTTCCGCTCAATCTAATATCAATAGGCCTATTAGTAGGGCAAAGACAGCTTTGTTTGTGTCTGCTCCATGTTGTGTTTTGTGCAGGGAAGGACATAAGCTGGAATCATGTCCAACATTTTTGGGATATGACCCAGACACCCGTTTCAATTTAGTTAAGCAAAAGAGGTTGTGTATTTTGTGTTTGGCAGATTCACATCCAGTGAAGGCTTGTAAGTCGGAGGAGCGGTGTGAGCATTGCAGATTTTCACACAACACACTATTGCATTTCAACCGACCTAATTCGCGTGTATCCTTGTCTGTGGATACAGAGACACCTTTGGACTCTCAGACCCAGGTATCCATGTTAGCAAATACCCGTGTGTTCCCTACTCTATTTGCTACTGCTAAGGTACTGGTTAGAGATAAGCATGGTGGTCTTGTACCTGTACGGGCAGTATTGGATTGTGCTAGTGGGTGTAACTTTATAACCGAGAGTTGTGCTGAGAAACTAGGTATCAATGTCATACATGGGAGGTACGCGGTTGATGGTATAGGTCAGGCATCAGCCCAGCCACAGGGCTTAGTTTCATTAGTTGTGCGACCAAGTGTTGGTGAGGTCAAAGCCGCATTCTCAATTGAAGCCTATCTGTTGCCTAGAATATGTCCAGATCTGCCGACTGAACACATCGACATTTCGTCACGGCACCGCACTAAGGACCTGCAACTTGCTGATCCCGGTTTTCACACCCCAGGACCTGTTGACGTGCTGTTGAGCGTCAACATTTTCGCTTCGTCGTTGCGTCCAGGCCTGATCAATGGTGACTGCGGTGAGGCAACTGCCCTTAACAGTGCTTTCGGATGGCTCTTGATGGGTGGTGCTGCCACCACTGAAGTCGCTCCTTACTCTCGAACTGACTCTTGTTCTCGCTCTGAGTTTCGCTCTCTCTCTGGCTCTCGCTCTTCCTCTGATTCTCGCTCTCGCTCCGACTCTCGATCTCGACCCGACTCTCGCTCTCACTTAGATTCTCGCACTCGCTTAGATTCTCGCTCTCGACCTGACTCTCGCTCTCACTTAGATTCTCGCTCTCACTTAAATTCTCGCCCTCGCTTAGATTCTCGCTCTCGCATTGACTCTCGCTCTCACTCCGATTCTCGCTCTCGCTCCGACTCTCGCTCTCACTCCGATTCTCGCTGTCGCTCCGACTCTCGCTCTTACTCCGATTCTCGCTCTCGCTCCGACTCTCGCTCTCACTCCGATTCTCGCTCTCGCTCCGACTCTCGCCCCCGATTCGCCTCGCCTTTCGTTTTTTGTGCTCGATCTTCTCGTCAGCCTCAATCCCTCTCAGCTATAACTTTATTCTCCATTATCGCTCGCCTATCTGCTCTTGCTTTCACATCCATTCTCGTTGTCACTCTCATTCTAATTCTCGGGCTCACCATTACTATCGCTGTCGCTATTACTCTTGTCGTCGGTTCGCCTATCACTATATCGTCTTTATCGCCCTTCTGTCGGTGCTCTGGCCTCCGAAATTACTCTCGTTCCTGTAGTCAAGCTAACTTCCGCTCTCGTTGTGACACTCGTTCCCTCTCTTGCTCTCGCGTCAGGTCATCTGATGGTAGGCGGTCGCCTCGCTCGAGACTCGCACGGCAACGGTTTTAGCGTCTAACCTTTATTATAAATGTGTCGTGTCGTCTTTCCTTTGGGTTAGTTAGTTTCATTTTCTCGTTCGTATTTTTCCAGTATTCTCTGGGTTAAAACACTGTCGTATTTTGGTAGGCGGATAATGTTCAAGTTTGCAACCTTTCGGTTTATTGTGGCAGTACTGCCAATATAGAATTTAAAAGTTTGACGTTTCCCCCCTCCCTAACTGGATTGGCGAAAACGTCAGTGTGATTTAAAACCGTCGTTAAGTCAACACAGTTCTCGCTTTCGTAACTTTTTCGTATTAGAATTTAAACACCATTGACACGTACCGTAGCTCAGTCAACATATTTATAATAGTGGAAGCAGCAAGTGCTAAGGAACCCTCAAGACCGTGTCTGTAAGGCGGACGCTAGGCTAAGTTGGATGCTGAAGGTAACGATTTAGGTGACTTTAGCTGGCCGGAGGAGCCCGATCTGAACCGACAGCAGAACAGCAAAGCCTGGGATCCAATCTCCAGCATCCGGAACAGAAGGTAACCTTATTCACTTCCGCTTTAGTTTCCCGTAATTTTGAATTAGCAACAACGTTCTTGCTCACCCACCCTAACGTATTCTCATTCAAAATACTTTCGTCGTAACGGTTAATTTTCGAATTTATTTACAGTCCACTTCTTTCGTTTCATTAACAATGGTTATTACAGAACACAACACAAACGGAGGCGAGTGAATCTTGGTGCTACGTGCCTTGCGGAGTGGACTGCGAGCTTAGCGAGTGGAGTGCTTGGGATACTTCTGCTTGTTCTTGTGGGGACGCCTCCTCTGCGCGGCATATGCGTCGAATGAGGTATTTGTTCTTGCAATTAATTCTGCGTGAATTTTTTCTATCTCCTAACCCTTAACTTGGCAATGTATCTTAAAAGATACATACTTTTTCACCCACTTTTTATATGTTTTTTAAAGACAGAATTTTTGCTCTACGCAGCGGCGAGGAGGCTAAAACGCACGATTTTTTAAAATTCTGGCAAATTTAGGGAATCATAATCTTAGCCAAAGGGTCAAAGATATATCCACCTACGTCTCACGTAATCCAGTTCTGTAGACTAAAGACAACTGTAAACTTCATGGTTAAATCCTAATATCGAGGTTTAAAATCTTACAAACATAGGATGATAGAGCGGTTGTATCTTATCAAATATTCGATACTAAACCTTTAGTTTCATATCTGTAACGAACGAAATAAACGCGTTGAACTGTAAATTCTTAGCTTTTAACAGTGGAAGGCTATTTCCACTACCTGTTTCTTTTACTCAAATTAGTAGTATCTAACCCCCTTAATAGACCTCTCCTAACATAGGTAACTGATAAGAATCGTTTGTCTATTTCGGTCTTATTAATATATCTATAAGACCAAGAGACAAAGGATACTTATCAGCTTGCTAAGGTTTGATGTTTAATGTATAAGGGAACATGTTTCATGAAGTAGCCAAGATGCCATTATGCAATCGTATACGATAAGCGACAATCGTAGGAATGTGTCATTCTCATACATTTATTACTTATCGCTTGTCGTATACGATTGCAGAAAGGGGTCAAACGCAAACCCATGTTCGGAGTCTTTCCGGTGGACAATCTAGAAGTTAAGGTCTATAAAGCTTGATTTTCTTATGAAAGCCTTATCTTCATTAAGACGTACTCCTTTTTCATTGCGTTGTATGATAAAAATCATTACTACCTGTCCACGGGCTGTTAACTATCGACCACTGGAAAGAAAAAGTGCGTGTTCAGCTGAACTGTGAGCCCCTCTTTCCTGTGGCCAGTAGTAAGCAACTGGTAGGAGTGTAGTCGAGATTTTTATCATACAATTCAATAGGAAAGGAGTGCCTTTAAATGACAATAAGGGTTTAATAAGAAAATTAACTCTCATAACGTATTGCGAAAACACAAATCAAATTATTTATTAACTAAATAATTTGATTTGTGAATGAATGAATATTTTAATAGAATAGCTATTCTAGAAAACTGTAAAGTATTCTAATAGGAGGTGCAGGAATATTGCTTGCCCTTAGAAAATGGTCAAAGGCGCCTAGCATTGTAACGGATTGCATATACCCGAGAAATTTGACCGGTGGTTGCTAAGACAGAGGGGTACAGGCATCAGCCGCGAAAGCTGACGTACGTGGGTTCGATCACCACCTCGGACATTAGGTGATCTTGGTCGTTTTTCTTTGGTATATGACTATCTAATATTTATAATTTATAACTCTCATAACTTTTAAAATGCCCACCGGAAAGACTCATAACATGATTTTGAGTTTGACCCAAAGGCATCTAGACTAGGCCTGCTGGTTCTAATCCAGATTTGTGGTTTAGACAACGGCTGACGGTAGCGGTGTGGCCGGGCCGCGCGTGCCCGCCCACGGAGCAGCGAGCACCCTGCCCGCGCGCGCCGTGCCTGCGGCTGCTGGCGCGGCCCGTGCTCGGCTGCCACGTGCAGGTACACTTGTGGTCTAGACGACGGCTGACGGAGCGGTGTGGCCCGCGTGCCCGCCCACGGAGCAGCGAGCGCCGTGCCTGCGGCTGCTGGCGCGGCCCGTGCTCGGCTGCCACGTGCAGGTACACTTGTGGTCTAGACGACGGCTGACGGAGCGGTGTGGCCCGCGTGCCCGCCCACGGAGCAGCGAGCGCCGTGCCTGCGGCTGCTGGCGCGGCCCGTGCTCGGCTGCCACGTGCAGGTACACTTGTGGTCTAGACGACGGCTGACGGAGCGGTGTGGCCCGCGTGCCCGCCCACGGAGCAGCGAGCGCCGTGCCTGCGGCTGCTGGCGCGGCCCGTGCTCGGCTGCCACGTGCAGGTACACTTGTGGTCTAGACGACGGCTGACGGAGCGGTGTGGCCCGCGTGCCCGCCCACGGAGCAGCGAGCGCCGTGCCTGCGGCTGCTGGCGCGGCCCGTGCTCGGCTGCCACGTGCAGGTACACTTGTGGTCTAGACGACGGCTGACGGAGCGGTGTGGCCGCGCGTGCCCGCCCACGGAGCAGCGAGCGCCGTGCCTGCTGGCGCGGCCCGTGCTCGGCTGCCACGTGCAGGTACACTTGTGGTCTAGACCACGGCTGACGGAGCGGTGTGGCCCGCGTGCCCGCCCACGGAGCAGCGAGCGCCGTGCCTGCTGGCGCGGCCCGTGCTCGGCTGCCACGTGCAGGTACACTTGTGGTCTAGACGACGGCTGACGGAGCGGTGTGGCCCGCGTGCCCGCCCACGGAGCAGCGAGCGCCGTGCCTGCGGCTGCTGGCGCGGCCCGTGCTCGGCTGCCACGTGCAGGTACACTTGTGGTCTAGACGACGGCTGACGGAGCGGTGTGGCCGCGCGTGCCCGCCCACGGAGCAGCGAGCGCCGTGCCTGCGGCTGCTGGCGCGGCCCGTGCTCGGCTGCCACGTGCAGGTACACTTGTGGTCTAGACCACGGCTGACGGTGGTGTGGCCCGCGTGCCCGCCCACGGAGCAGCGAGCGCCGTGCCTGCGGCTGCTGGCGCGGCCCGTGCTCGGCTGCCACGTGCAGGTACACTTGTGGTCTAGACGACGGCTGACGGTGGTGTGGCCCGCGTGCCCGCCCACGGAGCAGCGAGCGCCGTGCCTGCGGCTGCTGGCGCGGCCCGTGCTCGGCTGCCACGTGCAGGTACACTTGTGGTCTAGACGACGGCTGACGGAGCGGTGTGGCCCGCGTGCCCGCCCACGGAGCAGCGAGCGCCGTGCCTGCGGCTGCTGGCGCGGCCCGTGCTCGGCTGCCACGTGCAGGTACACTTGTGGTCTAGACGACGGCTGACGGAGCGGTGTGGCCCGCGTGCCCGCCCACGGAGCAGCGAGCGCCGTGCCTGCGGCTGCTGGCGCGGCCCGTGCTCGGCTGCCACGTGCAGGTACACTTGTGGTCTAGACGACGGCTGACGGAGCGGTGTGGCCCGCGTGCCCGCCCACGGAGCAGCGAGCGCCGTGCCTGCGGCTGCTGGCGCGGCCCGTGCTCGGCTGCCACGTGCAGGTACACTTGTGGTCTAGACCACGGCTGACGGAGCGGTGTGGCCGGGCCGCGCGTGCCCGCCCACGGAGGAGCGATTTACTAAAAGAACCTCACTATGAACATGTAGGACCCTGCCCTGTTCATAAGTATAAACACGGGCTCGCCCACACAGACACGCACAGCAATGACACACGACCACCCTCGCCCGTGGCTCTTGTGTTACTTCGCCTTCTATGCGGTCTGCGCCCGAGACGGTGTGTATCTATTTATGTATAGATACTACCTAAACGTTAACGCTACTCCGTGAAATAATCTGGAGCGAAAATATTCTAAAATTCCTTCGCTAAAAATATTCTATGGGAATTTAAAGACAAACGAGTCTTAATCGCGTAAACTTACGTCTAATTATATCCTGACGTCTGAAGACCCGTTTGTCTTTAAATTATTCTATGGGAAGCTGCGACCATATATAACATGGACGTCTAACGCTAGCTCAAAAATGCCCCCAAAACAAATTGTTCAATTGTGCCAAGATGGGCAGGACATAGCTCAGACAGCGCTTTTCTTAACACCGCGCATATTTCGGCGCAACATCTTTGACAAATGTTTATACGAGTAGAATATAGCCAATCAAAACTTTGATGGACCAATCACAACTATTAAATGGCGGTTTAAGTTTTTATGTGTTGACATTGAAATTCATTGCCGTGAAGCATTGAAGAGGGGGTTCGAAAGGCAATTTAGTATGGCGTGCGGCTTCCATGTTTTATTTATTCGTAGATGGGAAGTTTCATAGTAGTCTGCTGGGAAACATTGTTAAGTCGCACCTTTAGAATGAAAGTGACCTAATTCAAAATTTAGGAATGATGAATTATGTACTTAATTAAAAACACCTGAAAGCTTAACATTCCTTATTCGAAAATTTAGGATTAGGTCACTTTCATTCTAAAGGTGCGAAGTATAGTCGGTGCAACCTACTCTTATACCAGAGGCTCGTTTGTATAGTTTAGCTAAGACCGGCCGTTTTCCACAGACGTCATCAGGCCAGGAGGCGGCCGACGCTTGCGGCTGGGGCGTGAAGATCTCGCGCGTGCGCTGCGAGCTGGCGGGCGCCGGCGACGACGGCTCCGACGCCTACCTGGAGCCCTGGCGCTGCGCCCCCGCGCTGCCGGGCCGGATTGTGGCTCCGCCGTTGCACTACCAAGTAAATTCTCTCACTAACGTACAGGTGTAGTGAGAAATGACTTGCCTTCGGAAACGTTCGTCAACGTCATGCTGTTTCAGTCTATCTCACTGAGACTGACAGTAATAGCTGTCATGCTACTTCAGTCAGACTCGGTGACACTGCCGGCCCGTGCAACGTCATGCTGTTTCAGTCTATCTCACTGAGACTGACAGTAATAGCTGTCATGCTACTTCAGTCAGACTCGGTGACACTGCCTGAAACAGCATGTGTTTACGAACGTTTCCGAAGGCAAGTCATTTCTCACTACATCTGTACATTGTGTGTGGAGAGTGAGGAATCAATGTTTGAAGGCGTCCCTAATGCTAATACATGAGACTACAGATGAATACTAATGCTTCATGAGACTAATCATGTGATATAAATTTAAGAGTCGACTGAGAAACTTTTTATTGGATAATCCTTTGTATTCTGTTAATGAGTTCTATGACATTACTAATTGAATATTGTTTAATTGCGCTTTGTTGACATTTTATTATTAGATATGTTTTTAATGGAGTATTATTAACGATCCTTTTTGGTGACATTCTTAATTATTTTTGTTTATGAATATTTTGAATTTGTTGACATTTTAATATGATATTCTAATGCCAGTTAAATATTTTTTTATATCTTAAAGAAACTGACAATCACAATATAAAATCCTAAGACTTTGTGTATTGTGAGGTAATAAAAAACTAAACTAAACACACTGAAAGGCAATAAATAGCATACCGTTGTAATGGCTGTACTATTTATTTTCTTCGTAGGTAATGGGAGCACTATTTGTAACTTCCGTTAATTTTATTTTTCCTTTCGCAGATACTCTGGTAGCATGTTTTACTTATTTAATTTATGGCAGGTAGTTTGAAGGTCCGTTTGTCGTAGACCACGTGACTACGTAGGAAACATATGCCTTAACCTAGCCCTTGACGGCCCCCGACCCCGAGGCAGACCAAAGAAGCGATGGCTTACAGTAGAAGATGCTCAGGATCGCGTAAAGTGGAGGAAATGTAGCAGGAAAGCGGACCCTGGCAAAGGCCGGGATAACGCTAGGTAGAAGAAGAAGTTTGAATGAAAGGCCGATTGAAGCGCTTATAGAATGTATAGCTTGATAATCTTTGACCTTGATATTTCCATTGCAGGAAGAATCATGTGAAGTAGAATGTGGCTGCAAGGAGTCGGAGACGGGTCAGCCGGGCCCGTGGGGCGCGTGGGGCCCGTGCCGCGGGGGCGCCAGGAGTCGCTCGCGGCAGCTGCTGGTGCCGCCGAGGGAGGCCTGCCGCACGCCTGCCAGGTACGGCAATATACGAACAAATAAAACATGGAAGCCGCACGCCATAGTAAATTGCCTTTCAAAAACGATCCTGAATTTTAGTTGACAAATGTCACCCCCTCTTTAATTCATCACGGCAAAGAATTTCAATGTCAACCTATAAAAACTTAAACCGCCATTTAAAAATAGTTGTGATTGGAGCATCAAACTTTTAATTGGCTATATTCTATAAGCATTTGTCAAAGGTATTAGTAGTTAGGCGCCGAAATATGCGCGGTGTTAAGAAAAGCACTATGTCCTGCCCATCTTGGCACAATTGAACAATTGATTTTGGGGGCATTTTTGAGCTGGCGTTAGACGTCCATGTTATATATGGTCGCAGAGGGCAATATACACGGTGCTTGTGAGCTCTCTCTTTTACTCTCTTTCTCTGTCCCTGGTCCCAGCTCGTTAGTTGGGGTCGGGCCTCCTTATGGCTCGGCGCCAGGACGCTCTGTCCCGGGTTGTCGTGGTTGGTGACAGTTGCTTGAGGTCTCTCTGGACATTGGACCACCACGTGGCGGGTGCTTGTGAGCATTCCGAAAGATTTTGATGCGGAATTCCTGAGCATATTTAGAGTATTTAATGTTATATAAAATTTCCTGGATTCGGCTTGGTTCCAGAGATAGTTAATCTTTTTTCGAAATAAGTTTTTCGACGTAACTCGTCATAAAACTTCTTTTTGATTACAATGCTACCACAGTGTGTTCTAATATTACCACACCTTTTGCCTGACAATCAAAAAATAAGAATAGACTTGACGAAAAAACCTGTCCCTAAAAAAATCTTATTTTTTTTTTTACAAATTGTTGTTATGATAAAAATTATTGGAAATGTTAAAAAGTACTTATTCAAAAAGTGAAAAACAAAAGGATATTTTTTTTTTGTGGAATTTTACATTAGGTCTCATAATATTTTTTGTTTATTTTGATGTCTAGAAAGGGCGTTGAGATAACTCTGTCTTCGACTGAATAATCAAGTCAAAAAATTACTTAAATGTTGAGGTGGGCATTTCAATATTTATCGCAAGGGGTTACTAACGTAATTTAAGTCGGTAATTGGTCTACATGTTTGAAATACCGACGTGGCGTTTCGCTAAATATTTAAATATGCGTGGGTCTCACATTAGTTACTATTCTAAAATTGTTGAGGCGGGATTCGAACTCAGCTAATTAAAGTCCCACATTTGCCATGTCTCAGATACGTGACCATCGAGTGGGCCAACTGCACCGTGGGCGAAGAAACCGATCTACTGGTCTACGAGCCGCGTGATGAGACCCCACGCCGCGCCTGGCTCGACACCGACTATCACAATGGATACATCGGTAGGCTATCAGGCCTACTACCGCGAAAATCAAAATTCGAGGGTTCATTAGACTGAGAGCGACAAATCCTCGAAATTTGCGGATTTCGAAGTTCGCGGCGGTAGGCCACATTCGCCACTTGTATCAGATATGTGAACGCGTGGTGACGGTAGTAAGAATTTATGATGTCCCTCAACTATTTCCGTGGGTGTCGTAAGAGTCGACAAAGGATTTGTAGTATCACTGACCATTAGGAAGATTGATGATGGGCAGCAGCGTCATCATGCAGAGTTGATAGGAGAGGCCTATGTCCATCAGCCGACTGAGATGGGCTAATGATGTGATTTATGAGATACCTACGTGACCATTGAGTGGGCCAATTTCACCGTGAGCGACACCAACCTGCTGATCGACGACCCTGCCTACCCTCAACGTCGCTTTTGTCAAAAATCCCGTAAGGTAATAAAAGCTCGTTTATATTGTTCACCGCTGTCTGTTCGTTCTATGTGACATTGATTACTACAAAGTATGTCGTGACGCTGAAAGTCACTAAACATAACACCTGACGAGGAGATACCTTGGTCGCTTACGGCGCTTGAAACCATTATTTCATCATGATAGTCCACTGCTGGACGTAAGCCTCTCCTATTAACTATGCGATGCCTATAGACGCAGATGCATTAGGAGGTAAATAAATGCCCATAACCGCCACGCTGGGCAAGCTCGCGATCGCAGTAATGTGTCCACTATGATGACGCTGCTGCCCATCATCAATCTTTTGTCAAATAATGGTCAGTGACAGCCGGTGGTGGTGATGGTGTTTCAATCCCTTAGTCGACTTTTACGACACCCCCAGGAGGAGTTGGGGTGGTGACAAATGTATTCTGCCGTCACCACACGGCCAAAACCGAGGAACAAAACCATTATTTACCAGCTATTTTTGTTTTGGCAGAGGGCAGCAGTTCTCTGCTGGCGGTGGTGTGGACCGCCACCATCGTGCTCAGCTTATACGGCGCGTTCATGCTGTACCGCGGACTGATTGGGTATGACACCAGCTTTACCATTACAGCCTTCCTTCGTTCAGAAGCCTAACTAGAGGATACTAAACCCTGAACCCGACTAATTTAAAAACCGTACTATGTTGTGAAAACCTAAGGTACACCCGGCTGAGATCGGATCTAATGTAAGATCGGATGACCGCAATAACTACTATAGTAGTATTTTTTCCTCACTGGCTATATAATGCATGACGCCATTTCACCCCGCCCCTCTCGTTAGTATGCAACAACCGCTTAGCTGCATCAGTCGTGAGCTACGAACGTTTTAAAATAAAGTGAGTTTTTTCGAGAATTTTTAGAGATCCGATCTTTAACAGGAATCTATGCACCTTCTTCTCCTTACTTTAGAGTTGAAATTAGATACTAATCCGATCTTAGGCCAAGAAGGTTTCGGTTGGGTGTCTTGAAAAAAAAATTGTGCAAATTTGAGTGTCGATTACTCCTAAGCTATTTGGCTGAGCGGCATCAAGTAAATTTATATTGAAAGCTTGATTTCTTTTTTATCACGCACATTACACATCTGCAGGTAAAAGTTAGTGAGAATAAATTTATAATTTTTATTGTGGCATCCTTTCAACTCACCGAAAAATAGTCCGGTCTTACCCGGAACTAATTTCATGGAGTCACAAATTTTCACTCGTCTTTAACCTTTTTGACGCCACGTCAAATACAATAACTGTCACTCAGACGCCACGTCAGTGAAATGTCAAAACTGAATGTGAAATTTACGCACATGCGTTTAGGTTTATTTTGCTCTGCGGACCAGGACTTATATATTGGACTTTGGCGTTAAACCTGCGGTGCCAATACATCGGTCGTTGGCGTCCAAAACATTAATAATGTACCTAGTTTGTAACTTCTGAGTCATACTAGTAGTCTGCAGTAGGCTTAGCACAGGATTAGTGCGACACTTCGCCTCGAGTTAGACTATCCTTCCCTCTTTTATTCATATAATTACTAAAACATGGAAAATCTATCTCGCGGCGATATACTGACATACCAATCATGTGCTAAGCATACAGGCCTAGCGAAGATGCCATAAAAATGTATGGAAATGGTCACGTGACTTTTTGTACGAATTTATCATTTTCATTCATTTATTAATTATTGCTTATCGTATACGACTGCAAAATGATATCTTGGCTAGGCCTGCAGAGGTTTTTTCGGGTCGTTATAGGTCTGGGATGTTATAAGTAGGTTATTATTATTATTAAGAGCCTATGCTGCAAAGGCCTCCCTCAAACTCTTCCACGTATCCCTATCCCCTGAAGTCTCCCACCAGTCCTTGTAAAAGGCGTCAAGCTCGTCACGCCATCTCTGGCGACGCCTTACAAGTTGTGGCACCCAACGTGTGGTTAGCTTAGCCCACAGGTTATCCGGCATCCGACAGACGTGTCCCGCCCAGTCCCATTTAAGCTTTAAGTAAATAGGTACATACCTAATGCCCGGTTCACATTATTCCAGTAGCATTCCAGTCCAGCAATCCAATCCAGTACTGGAATGGTACTGGAATAATGTGAACCGACACTGGAATGCACTGGAATGTACCTATACCAGTGAGCATTCCAGTCCAGTGACTGGAAAGACCGTCAACTTTTCATTCCAGCTCACTCAATCCAGCGGCACTGGAATAATGTAGACAGCTATTCCAGTTCCAACCCAGTGCTAAATCATTGTCAGGAATGTGTTTCCAGTCCAGCAACTTTTGAAAGACTGGAATAATGTAAACAATATGATCCAGTCCAGCACTGAACTGGATTAGTCTGCTGGATCACTGGACTGGAATAATGTGAACCGGGCATAATAATGATTGTTTTTGCACAGATGTCTCCGAAGCCGAAAGCTGAAGACTGTGACGAAGGTGTAAGCCGCCACGGAGCCAGTTCGTGCCCGCTGCCGAGCGCCGCCCAGGCCTCCACTCTGGACTCGCGAAGTCCTTGTTGTCTGTTTATCTAACCTTGTTTTCAAAGTGTCTGTTTATTGTTAAGTTTTCTTTCCGCTTACCAAAGATTACGTTAAACGTTTGTGATATGTTGCTCTCTTCCTCATTTTATATTGCGAATAAGGGATTCCGTAACGCCATATCATCTGTACGATATGATATATTGACAGTGTAACATTAGTATTAAAGATATATCAATAGCCAGCAACATTCTGTCCGCAGGAGTGCTTCCATTATACGACGTATGCTAATGTAGACGGTTTTGATAACTTTTCCAAAGAAATGATCGCGATGGACGGCCGTTCGGGCTTCTGGATTGACAATATATTCGTGTAGTGGTTGTAGCCACTGTAGCGTGGGATGCACCGTGTCCCTCGTCCTTAAGACTTGTTTTTATAGCGTATGGCGGATGACACACGTCACCGTGTAATTTATAAAGCGCTCGGTTGGTTTTTGCATTCATCGCAGGCGTATGTT
The DNA here is from genome assembly GCA_025490895.1 of Thaumatotibia leucotreta. Classification (NCBI taxonomy): domain Eukaryota; kingdom Metazoa; phylum Arthropoda; class Insecta; order Lepidoptera; family Tortricidae; genus Thaumatotibia; species Thaumatotibia leucotreta. The sequence continues at coordinate 25,769 of JALPQI010009251.1, forward strand.
TTTTTACGGAATTTGCAACCTTAAAGCCGAGTCACGTCGAATGCGTATGCACTTGCTGGTGCCGTGCGGTGTGGCTCGCCCTTAACACAGACTTGGCAAGCCCATTCTGATAATCGCATATCTACCGCAGAGTAATGCTGCCTGTGGAGCTTAATATAACCGAGCGTTTTAAATCATAATTATGTACTTACGTAAATCGCACAGCATCTAAGAAACGGTGGCGTTTGTTGCCCGTCTGTCGTCGGGTGTAGAGTAGCGTAAGGCTCGCAGGAGATTTGATTAGATTGTCCTAGAGACCAAGTAAGACGTGACACATCATTCCACATATCAGCTAAATTTATAATCGTCGTATCTTCTGTATCGACTGAGAGGGCCGGGCTTATTGCTCGTGCCCGCAGAAGACCCATGCTTCTGATATCATTGCGTAGAGCTTCGGCGCACAAATACCTACCTAATTTATGAATAGATTAAGTACCTATATTAACCTGATCATACAGTTTCGAGGTAATCGTGTATAACACTTTTTTGTAGATTTTGCATTTAAACCCATGTATTGTGAGGGGTATTTATAATGTGAGTGTGTTCTCAACTTCCTTCACGTGTCATCGTTTCCGTTCTTCGGTCTTCGTCTCTCTACGGGAATCTCTATGTATATCAAAATGTATTTATTTTCCGATACACATAAATTATGATAAATGTCTACTATAAAATCTATTGTTATTGCTTACGGCAATTGTTCGCCTCATCTTGTTCCTTTACGACAATATTGAAATATCACTTATTTTTATAAAGCAACATTTGTTTGAGAGATTCGCTACTATGTCTACTTTTCTATTCTTGTCACTTTACTATAGTTTCCGCCCTGTGAATCGTGTACCGTATTGTAACCATGTATATCATTAGGTATCTACGCCATACAAGATATTGATGTGAAACATGATAGTTAAGGGATCGTGTTAGACAATACAATATTTGATATTTAATAAAATTTGATTGTGTTTTGATAAACGTGGCTTTTATTTTCAACATACAACAATTAATATATTATTATCTATAAATATTTCTATGACGGCGCAAACAATCGCCTCTAAATATCTATTATGAAAATAATTTCATTTAAACGCTTAAGGTACAGGTGCGTTGGGGTAAAATGAAACAGTTAGTTGAATGGGGTAAGACAAAATGCTACCTTTTCCTTCTTCCAGCAGAAGGACGACTTTCTATCTTTCCCCAAAAGTCATCTTACCCCAACTTACTTATTAATATGATAATTGATAAGGTTTACTAATATGTGGCCGAAAATTTTCAAATAGTTTGGGAAATGATAATATGTGATAACATTTTTGACCACATATTAGTAAACCACTACGCTACGCTCAGGAAATAAAATTAATGCTCATGGGTTGCAATTAATGAAATCTTTAGCACAATTTAAAAGTCAAATCCTAAAAGTGATCCGGAGTTGTTACTGCGATGTGCCATGTTCTTCTTGTACCCACAATTTCAACGCGTACCCTCTTTCTCGCTACCCGACCCTCATCAGACGTTACTGAGCGCTAGCAACGGCATCAATTCCACCAGCCCCTTGCCAGTAATGACGTTGATCCTGGCCGCCCGCAACTCGTGTCACCGCTCATAGGCCATAAGATTGTATACTTAATACATATTTTCTCAAACATGCAATGAAATATCGTTGTTATGTTCCTTATAATTATGCCGCGGAGTATGACGTTTCAGATACGACTAGGACAGAGGTCTTTAATGGAATTTAATACAAATCTTGATGGCCTAGGCCGGCAAAGTGCTCTTTTTTAATTCCATCCCATATAAATTTGTGGCAGAGGCATCATGACATTCTGCCACTATGCATATAAAAAAAAACTTTGATGTTTTTGTTGTTTATTTCATTACATGTTTGAGAAAAGCACTATGCATACCTCGGCTAGACATATGGTGTTGCCTATCTCAGACCTATCCTCGCTTGGCTCGGCCGTATATATGTATATGTATATGTATATATGTCTTCGGTCGGCAACCCCTTTCGTCCCGGCCTCTATAGTAATGTACTATTCATACTCTGTCCTCTTATAAAACGATTCCCGGATGAGATGAGCGCCCCGTATTTATGAGTTACAATCTACAGCCACGTCCGCATAGGGAAGTAGATTCCTTAGCACCTAGAGCCTATCAAGCCACCTAAGTAATCGCTTAGCGTGCATCCAAGTAAACGAAAGAGGTTTTCAGTTGCGAGCCGCGAGAAATTCTAGAATGCATGTCTCTTGGAGCTAAGCAAACCTGCCTGTATGGGCATAACCTATTTGTGTCGCAGCCAATTTGTTTAAAAGCCGTCTGCAAACTAGAAGGTGACCCATCCTGGCTAGTTCCTAAAGGCTCCTTTAAGTCACATTTCATAATCTTTTCAAATAAAATCCGGGTTAAGCGCTAGATGTTTCCCCTTGAAGTTCCCTGGTCTAGTGTTCAGTTTATTTCAAACCAGTCTTCCAACTAACAAGTTCATAGCTCAGTACGGTGCCCCCGTTGTCCCCCCCCCCCCTTGGATCCGTGCCTAAAGCGCTATGTTTCCCTTTGAAGATACAATGCTTATTGTAAAGCAGTCTTCAGACTGGCAGGGTCATAGAGCAGCCAGTTAAAACTCCCAAAAGGATGAGATTATGTAATAAATACATAGATATTTCATATTCTTTCCACTATAAAATCCCTCCTGAGCGCTACGTATTTCCCTTTCAAATTATAAGGTATTTCCAGTTTAATTCAAAGCGGTCTTCAGACTGGCAGGCTCATAACGCAGCTCTGCCAGGCCCTTGCCAGCGATGGCGTTGACCCTGGCAGCTCGTAGCTCGCGGCGACGCTCTTTCACGTCCTTCGTGGCCAGTGCCAGGTTTTCAAGATTGGTTAGCAGCACCTGCGGAGTACATGTTTCTTACTATCAGGGTTACCGTTAGCACATGATTGGTGTGACAGTTGATAGGTATTTATTTATTTATTTAACCTTTAAGACTGGCTTCAGTGTCACGCGGACCAGCGCAGAGCGCCCGCGCGGAGCAATATGTATTGCCGTCCGCGTGGATACCTCCGCGCCAATCTGAAACGCGCCATTGATTCATTACATATTGGTCCGCGTAACACTGAAACCAGCCTAACAAGCAAACAGTTACGCTAATCAGATGTTCAAGCAATTTGCGTTTGAAAGAAACTTTGCTCTGCGTTTGTCGTATTACTTATGAAAGGGAGATCTTTCCAGAGACGAATTGCCTGAAGGGTGAAAGAGTTAGATAGTAAAGGGGAATGGTGAGTTTAATGTATGTGCTGCGAGATACTGTTTCCTGTCTTTTAAGTACTACCTAACGACAGTCGATCTCGCGGCGATATACTACCTAAATAGGTGCTCTAGCTCTCGCACCAATCGTGTGCTAAATCTACTAAGTTTTATTACGTTTGTCGTAGTTGGCATCACGTTCTAACAAGTATGCAAGTGCAAAAGTGACGCATAGCACGATAAACGGATAAAACGGGCCATCATAAGCCACCTAGGGGCGATTTTTTTACTTTCGAACATGCTAATTATATAGTTCGAAAACATTTTTTTTTTATATCCGTAAGGCCAGCCGTTCACCTGTACTGTAAGGTGAATATCACTATCTCATTCCTTAGTATAGCCCCGTCCCAATAACTTACTGAACTTACTGGTGTACGAGCGTTCTAATAGCAATTGTTTTCAAAAGCGGAATACTGATTCTGATTTTGATTTTGACCCCTAAACAGTTTAAAAAAAATTGTTCATGAACGTGTTGACTTTTTTTGCTCGCAACTCAAAAATCGCCCGCAAAGACAACCAACCAACTTTGTTGCGCTCTTCCGCTATTGTGTCGCTGAGGAGTTAGAGATAATGTCCATATTATAGCTTCTCAAATAATAGTGGAATATAGCCACAGAATATTAAGTCTTGTAACACGAGGTGTCTTAAAATGCAAAAACCGCACTAATAGTTTATAGGGAATAGACAATATAGACTTATCATGACATCTGTAAGGTAGGGGCTTAAAGGTGTGTTCACGACCATGTAAATGACAAATAAAAGTACGGGAGTAGAAAAAATTGTTTAGGTATGGGCAGCCAACTCTTTGCGCATACATTTTTTTAATTTGCCGCCTTTGGCAAGCTGGTCGGTCGAAGTATATAACCGATTTATTTGAAATAAAAGGCAAAATAGTATCGTTGTTTAAAGTTTTTATTTATTTGAATTCTATATCAGATTGTATTATACGGCATCATTGCGAACTTATGAGCTGCCTTCTTAGCTTCTATCATGGTGCATGAGTTACTCGAGAAAATCTCAGAACAGTAATAATCGGACAGGGTCTTCATGCAAACATCGAGATCCCCGCCTTTGGGGGCTTGGCTCCGGCTATGGTACGTCGTCCCGACGGTCTCAGCGAACAACTTGGGCTGGAAGTTACCTAGGCAGTTGAAGATAGGACTGATCTGCCCCATCCTGACGTGCAAGCCATGTATATCGCTGTAACTGATGCACAAACCGCACACTTCAATAATAGCTCTAATAATCTTCCAATCGACGCGCGCCTTCCCAGGTGGAGACACGGCTGGGTACGCGTACTGAGACCGGCACTCCATGTTCAAGTACGTACCGCCGGCTTCGGTATATGCGCAGCCTGGCAACACTATTGTCGAGATCTGAGCGCCTCGGTCACCTTGAAAACCGATGTAAATAACGCTACACTGAGACGGAAGAGTCCAGTTGTAAAATATCTCGTCTGCTCCGAGCGAAATTATTACATACGGAGGAGTTGTGTTAAGTGCTTGTAACGCATTCGGCTTCCAACCAGCTTCTAGAGCACCAGCGAAACTGGCTTCTTTAGTAATCACATGTACCACTTGCCAATCTTTATCACCCCTCAACTGGCTGGCGAATTTATACACGTCGGACATAAGTTGGTGACTCGTAACAGTACCCAGCTGGGAAACGCCGACGAATATGAGTGGTTTTTTAGCACCTCTCAAACAGTTAATTGCACCCGCCAACCCTTTCACGTCCTTTCCTGCGTATGTCACGTGATAATTGAAGTCACAGCAAGGACCGAGTACGTAAATGTCGCATTCGTTGTTCCTGTACGCTTGGCGTATCCACGCGTTTAATATCGGGGCCTCGAAACGGGGATTAGTACCAATTAGCAGAATTTTGTCTGCTAAAGCAATATCTTTCATGTTAATATTCAATCCATAAGCAGCACGTATGTCTATGCCTGAGCCGGTGCACAAGTTACGCTCTATGTAAGTATTATCGCAATCCAGCATATTAAGAAAATCCTTTGCAATCACCAAGGTTTCGACATTAGTATGCGGCCCAGCTATTGCCATAATGTGTTTAGGATCCAATCTACAAATGAGTTTTGCTACCTCATATAATGCTGTATGCCATTCAATGGGGCTTAAACACTTTCCACATCTTATCATAGGAGTAACCAATCTCTGCATCTCTGTAGAGTCTATGGCCCACCGGCCCTTATCTGATAGCCATTCTTGGTTGATCTCTTCGTGCTCCCGAGGCATCACTCTTATGACTCTGTCATATCTACTGTTAAGCACAATATTTGTCCCAGTAGCATCTGTCACGTCAATAGAATTTGTTGTTTTAATTTCCCAGGGTCTAGCCTTGAATCTGTATGGGATGGACGTCAAAGCTCCAACGGGGCATAAATCAATGATATTGCCAGATAGCTCAGATAGAAACATTTTCTCAACATAGGTTCCTACCAGCATCTTATGTCCTCGACCGGTGGAGCCTAGGACATCTAACCCGCAAATTTGCGACGCGAATCGTATACAGCGAGTGCAATGTATACATCGGTTCATCTCAGTATTGATGAGAGGTCCTAACTTTTTGCTTTCAACAGATCTTTTTCCAGTGAAATGTATCTCAGTGAATCTCGTGCGATCGTTTCCGAATTTCATAGATAGGTCTTGGAGATCGCATTCGCCTCCTTGATCACAGATGGGGCAGTCGAGAGGATGGTCAGCTAGTATGAATTCAAGTACGCTCTCTTGGGCTTTGAGGGTGACAGCGTTGTTGGTCCATATCTTCATGTTCTTACCGACCTGGACGGCGCAGGCTATCTGAGGCTTGAATATGCCCTCGATGGAGACGAGGCACATGCGGCAGTTGCCGGCGACGGACAGCCGCTCGTGGTAGCAGAAGCTGGGCATGGCGATGCCCTGGCTGCGGCATGCTTGAAGGATGCTGTAGTAACTCGGCACCGACACCGGTTTCCCATTTATAAATATTGGTGTTTCCGTCTGCTTTTGCTGCCACCTCTTTTGGAGAGACAGTACGTGACGTTTCAATAAGTTTTTATACGTTTTCAACATTGTCCGAAAACGTGGTTCTTCATATCGATTTAATTAGGTATAATAAAATTAAAATGTATTTCTTTGCGTATTTACGCAAGACTGACATACGCAAAATTGACAACTTCAATGACAACGTAAAGGTTTTAATTTTGATAAACTATCAATGTGTTATGTTATGACATCGACGAGTTCGAATTCGGATTTATGTCATTGCAAGTTATTCGTTATTATGAGTTTTTATGCAAAGAATGTAATAAGTACATGCTAATTAAAATATACAAATAATGTCGAAAACGCGTCTTCCAATCGAGTCCAGTCGCTCCAACTTATAAAGCCAAAGCTCTCTCGACCTTTTCTTTGTTTCCACATTTTACCAATGCACCCGTTGTAGGTGTCGCCATCAGATATAATTATGGTAGCGGTCGAGGTCCCCAAATAAATCGGAGCAACATAGAATTTCAATAAATTCGTTACGTGAGAAAATGGCAATGATTTGGGAGCGTGTAATTGGTCATAAATTTAGGAGCAGTCACTTTTCAATAAATTCGTAACGTACAAGAAGGTAAAGATATCGGAACGAACATGACTCAAAGATATCGAAGCAGCCAGGATGATCATAAAGATCGAAACATTTATAGGAAATACACCTTAAGTCTGCGTCACATAGTTTATTTTAATTTGTTACTATGTTGTCATTACTACTACTTTAAGTTGTCAATGTCAATGATTTTGACGGCACTGTTGTGGGTGAGTAGGTAAATGAGTTTCCTAGATAAAAGAGAAGTTTTCAAGCATCATTATCGAAAAATGCATAAATTCAATTTTGATTTTTTATTGATGTAATCATATATATATGGGATAAGTAAATAAAATCGTAAACCTAGGAAATGATTTATTTGAACGAAACTAAAAAAGTATAAAGGGTGAACAGAATACCTAAAAGTCATTTGCGGATCCTATTTTACCACGGTGACAAGTCCGAGAATTGTAAATTGACTGTTTCTCCCATTGCAGGCGTCCATGGGCTACGGTTACCACTGATCATAAGACGGGCCGTGTGGTCGTTTGTGTTTCAAATATATATTGCAAGAACTTTTAGCAATCAACAATAAATACCGTCTTTTAAGCGAAGCATAATTATATATTGTCACAAAAATACGACAATTGTAGCGAAATTCCAACATAGGTCGAACCTCATATCAAGAATTTACGAAAATCGTTCTAAGCCTTGTGACAATTGTAACGACTTTCCGAAAGTAAAATAGTAAATTACGATACAAGTGCGAAAAAAATTAAGTGGAGTGGAACGAGTGGAGATAAATTAAAGCACGACCGAAGGGAGTGCTTTAAATCTACACGAGTTACGAATTTCCTTTTCGCACGTGTATTAATTATTAGTGATAATTGTATGTTGGTGGCAAACAAGCACACGGACCGTCCGATACTAAGCGGTAGACGTAGCCTGCGGAGGCTTGACATCAGTAACAGTGATAATATATTATACATATAGTATATGATATTATGTATACATGTTTATGCTATTGTGGCTTTACTAAAATAGAGGATGGCTCATTAAAATACGAAAATACGTTCTTAGGAACCATGTCATCGATTTTAATAAACAAAAAAACTGCATTAATATATTTGAAAAAAAAACTACCCAGAAGGGGAATCGAATCCGGTTGTTTTGAAAAAATAAACTTATCTGCACTATTTCTGTTCGGATATCCATTGTGCAGGTCTTAAGCAGTAAATAGTAGTATTTGTTTTTAGGAACCATATCCCCTAAGAAACATGATGTCTAAAATAATAAAATACATTGTTTTCACATATTCAACACGTTTTTTTCTATTGTATAAATGCAGTTTTTTTTTATCAAAATCGATGATAGATAATTAATTATGGTCCCTAAGAACAAATACTACTTAGTATGTCTTATAGTTTCAGAATTTCTCTTTCAAAAAAATAAGTTTTAAGACAAAATATTATTAAATGACGTACTGACATTTCTATTCCTCCCTAGGGAATTTCACTTTTCTATTACTCCCGCTATGCATGCAAGCAATGGCGCGCTTAGACAGCAAGTGTAATAAAAAGGTGACATTAACCGGCCCCCAAGATCGCCTGATTTGACAGCTCCTGATTTTTTTTCTGTGGGGTTATTTAAAAGGATTTGTCTTTTCTAATTGACCAAGAACGTTTAAAACAAAATACTCGAACCACGATCACTGAAATAACGCCGGAAATTTATGTGTGAAAAAGTGATGAAAAATGCGATGAAAAGGGTTGGCATCTGCGATGCTACTGGAGGTGGATATTTGTCTGATTATTTTCCATGTGTAATTGCCGACCCAAAATAATTTTATTTAACCAGTGATACTTTATATTTTTTGAGTTACCTATGTATAGAATAAAATTTCAAAAATAAAGTGTATCTTATTTGGCCACCCTGTATGACTATGAATATATTCTAGATTGACTTACACACTGTTGTGTCAACAGTACTTTTAAATCCCATTGTAATCGCTGTTTAATAATACCTACTTCAATATAATTATTACTCGAACTGTTTATTGCGCCACCGAGTACCCGACATCTTCTCACGAAATTTAGGTTTGCTCCTTGTTCTACCTTTGCCAATTTTGGCAATACGTCAAAACAGCGGTTAACTAGATAACTCATTTTAATTATTTAGGCATAATATCTGTCCAATTTGCGAAAGAGACAGGAATATATTTGTCACGATGACAAATGTCTACTCTTTTCGAAGAACCTCACAACAAACAACTCTGTTCTAAATTCAAATTATTGACAACCTATTCAAGACTTGTGGCTGACCATAAAGAATTTAAAGCGATGTGTATATGACACTAAGGTATATTTTCCATAAATGTTGAGATATTTATGACCACCCTGACTGCTCAGATATTTCTGATTATATCTGTGTTCCGAAATTTTGGCCTAATTATACGTTACGAATTAATTGAAAAGTGTTTGCTCCTAAATTTGTGACGAATTACATGCCTCTAATTATTGCCCTTTTCTCATGTAACGAATTTATTGAAATTTTACGTTGCTCCGATTTATTTGGGGACCTCGACCGCTACTATATATCTGATGGCGACTGTACCAATATAAATAAATCACTAGGGTTTGCAGTATATATATGACACAAAACCTAATATTATTAGCTTTTCTCGATGCCACGTCAACCAGGTATCAATATAGACCACTTTGTCGTATGAATTATAAGCCAGCTAAGTAACAGAAAACGCCTTTAATTTGTAAATTGTTGCCAAATTTACTTACTTGATGAATTGAGTTGATCATTTGCACGAGCGCTTCCTTGAATTGTAGAAATATTTCCGTTGCTCTTTGGTATCTGCAAAATAAAAATTAGATTTTTTGACATGGCATAGGATTAGAACTCACAGACAGATCATCTGATAGTCAACACCGTCCCCATAAGTGCGTTACTTGCCGTTTAACGGAAGCTACCACGTTTTTTCTCTTGAAAGCTTAAACATCATATTAGTCCTGAAATACCGCGTATATACCGTGCAGGAAGTGAATATGTTGTCACGTATGTGAATCTCGTACCATTTTCGCGGAATATAGGCGCTTCGCACCGAGCTCAAGGCAGCACGCCTATACGAAGAGTCCTATTAAAAAACTCACTTGTAGTTGTAGACAGTATCGGTGGAGGCGAGGTGGAGAGAACGGGAAGCACTGGCTTACTACTAATTTACTCCTAGTCCTAGAGTAAACTCACTTGTAGTCATGGGCCGTGTCGGTAAACGCGTAGTCTAGCGCTAAACGTAGAGAGCGCGCGGCACGAGGTGCCGCTGGGGCTGACAGCACGCGTCTCGCTCCACGCTCGAGGCAGCGCGCTTGGACGAATAGTCTGCAAGCATCGGCACAGGCTGCTGTACGCTCCCAACCCGTTCTGCCAAAACATTAAAGAATAGCTTTGACATGCCTTTTTAATTAAATCAAAATTAAAAGGAAACACAATTTCAAAGAACGCTTTATACACCAATCCATACCGAACACTACTCGAGAAGATGTCAGATAGATGAGAGGAATATGCATCCAATGATAAAAGTACTTTTAAACCATATCAGGCTCGGGAAGGACGACTAGTAGAAGCTTACCTCAGTTTAACTTGACGTGATATTTTCCAAACACAGCACTGACAACTTAAGAGGTACACGAGCTGTTCATGCTGTAGGATGTATACATGTTCTAGAGCTTCATTATGTACTCCCTTCCCCACGCCACTAAGCTTCCAAGCCGGCACTGCGTCATCCAGAAGCCTTACCGCGGCGTGAGCGTACGCGCACTGCCCGCCATTATTGCGTCACATAGGTTTCCAATCTTGGCGAAACGTGCCTGTGTCTTTACTTAATTCCCAACGCAGGCAGCGCATCATCCAAGATCTCCGACGTTGTCAGGCGGAACAAGCTGAAAGCCCGACCACCGGCAGCTACAATTTTGTATATGGTGTGCTCACGTGTCCGCTGTGTGGAGTCTTCTTAAATAAGAACGTGGCTACGTGAGCCACACGAGAGCACACGAGCTGCTTCAACATCGGAGTCACTATGCGTGACAGCCTGTCAGCCTGGAGAAACGTGCCTGTGTCTTTACTTAATTCCCAACGCAGGTAGCGCATCATCCAAGATCTCCGACGTTGTCAGGCGGAACAAGCTGAAAGCCCGACCACCGGCGGCCATCAGCTACAATTTTGTAAATGGTGTGCTCACGTGTCCGTTGTGTGGAGTCTTCTTAAATAAGAACGTGGCTACGTGAGCCACACGAGAGCACACGAGCTGCTTCATTTATCATTTATTTATTAAATACTGTTGTTAATATATTTATTTTCAAAACTACAATTTATGTACATAGATTAAATCTAACTAATCTACTTAACCTAACCTATATCTAAGATTGGCCCTTGTGGCATTGTACCGAGGATGCTGGCGGCATTTCCTCGCTGTATCGCAATACTGATGCGTTGTGCGAGGAAGTCGCCAGCTCTTCGGTCTTTAGTTACATCAACCAGACGTTTCGCGATCTCAGCAAACAATTTTCGTGCGCTGGGGCCCCAAGGACCTAAAGTTTCTACGCCAAACGGAGTAAAATCGTACTCTTTGCCGAGGCCCTTATATTTATTACGTTTTAAAAATTCGGCATTTTCAGCCGCAGCGGCTGCCTTAAACGTAGTTCGTTGAAGATGGGACGGTGCCAGGGTATCTACGCAAGTAGCATCCCATACCAACATCCGTCCCAAGCTCCAAGGAACCAAAGACACACCATCAGGTCTCTTACCATCATCCCTAATAATACCAGGGTCGCGTTTTATAAAGTTACAATTTACAATTTCGCTGTTTGCCTCTCTTTCTAGCCAATATGTGCGTGCGTTAGAGAGGCAAACAGCGAAATTGTAAATTGTAACTATATAAAACGCGACCCAGTAGGCTCAAGAAGAGCAGGTACGATTTATTTATTATTAAATTGCACGCATGAACAACATAAATATATGTAACATGAACCCTGATGGGCGTAACAAATACATTTACATAAATTTTTATCACTACTATCTCGTATCTACATAACAGCATCTACACTGCATCTACACTGTCTCCCCAAAGTAGGACGCCATAACTTAGTAGGGAGTGAGCGTATCCGTAATATGCTAACAGAGCACATTCAACATCGGAGTCACTACGCGTGACAGGGATCTTGCACCTTGGGAGACCAGCTTGATATAATACTCACTTCCCCACGCCACTAAACTTCCACGCCGGCAGCGCATCATCCAGCAGCCTCACCGCGGCGTGAGCGTACTCAGCTGCTTCAACATCGGAGTCACTACGCGTGACAGGGGTCTTGCACCTTGGGAGACCAGCTTGATATAATACTCACTTCCCCACGCCACTAAGCTTCCACGCCGGCAGCGCATCATCCAGCAGCCTCACCGCGGCGTGAGCGTACTCAGCTGCTTCAACATCGGAGTCACTACGCGTGACAGGGGTCTTGCACCTTGGGAGACCAGCTTGATATAATACTCACTTCCCCACGCCACTAAGCTTCCACGCCGGCAGCGCATCATCCAGCAACCTCACCAGGGCGTGAGCGTATTCTGCAGCTTCAACATCGGAGTCACTACGCGTGACAGGGGTCTTGCACCTTGGGAGACCAGCTTGATACAATACTCACTTCCCCACGCCACTAAGCTTCCACGCCGGCAGCGCATCATCCAGCAGCCTCACCGCGGCGTGAGCGTACTCAGCTGCTTCAACATCGGAGTCACTACGCGTGACAGGGGTGTTACACCTTGGGAAACCGAGCTGTAGCTTGATATATACTCAATACTCACTTCCCCACGCCACTAAGCTTCCACGCCGGCAGCGCATCATCCAGCAACCTCACCGCGGCGTGAGCGTACTCAGCTGCTTCAACATCGGAGTCACTACGCGTGACAGGAGTCTTGCACCTTGGGAGACCATGCTATAACTTGATATATACTCAATACTCACTTCCCCACGCCACTAAGCTTCCACGCCGGCAGCGCATCATCCAGTAACCTCACCGCGGCGTGAGCGTACTCAGCTGCTTCAACATCGGAGTCACTACGCGTGACAGGGGTCTTGCACCTTGGGAGACCATGCTGTAGCTTGATATAATACTCACTTCCCCACGCCACTAAGCTTCCACGCCGGCAGCGCGTCATCCAGTAACCTCACCGCGGCGTGAGCGTACTCAGCTGCTTCAACATCGGAGTCACTACGCGTGACAGGGGTCTTGCACCTTGGGAGATCATGCTGTAGCTTGATATAATACTCACTTCCCCACGCCACTAAGCTTCCACGCCGGCAGCGCATCATCCAGTAACCTCACCGCGGCGTGAGCGTACTCAGCTGCTTCAACATCGGAGTCACTACGCGTGACAGGAGTCTTGCACCGTGGGAGACCACATACTCTAGCTTGATATAATACTCACTTCCCCACGCCACTAAGCTTCCACGCCGGCAGCGCATCATCCAGTAACCTCACCGCGGCGTGAGCGTACTCAGCTGCTTCAACATCGGAGTCACTACGCGTGACAGGAGTCTTGCACCTTGGGAGACCACATACTCTAGCTTGATATAATACTCACTTCCCCACGCCACTAAGCTTCCACGCCGGCAGCGCATCATCCAGTAGCCTCACCGCGGCGTGAGCGTACTCCGCAGCTGCCCGCACCCGCGCACTGCCCGCCATTATTGCGTCACATAGGTTCCAATCTAGTAGAAACGTGCCTGTGTCTTTTCTTAATTCCCAACGCAGGCAGCGCATCATCCAAGATCTCCGACGTTGTTAGACGGAACCAGCTGAAAGCCCGACCACCGGCGGCTATCAGCTACAATTTTGTAAATGGTGCGCTCACGTGTCCGCTGTGTGGAGTCTTCTTAAATAAGAACGTGGCTACGTGAGCCACACGAGAGCTGCTTCAACATCGGAGTCACTATGCGTGACAGGGGTCTTGCACCTTGGGAGACCATGCTGTAGCTTGATATAATACTCACTTCCCCACGCCACTAAGCTTCCACGCCGGCAGCGCATCATCCAGCAACCTCACCGCGGCGTGAGCGTATTCCGCGGCGGCCCGCCATTATTGCGTCACATAGGTTTCCAATCTTGGAGAAACGTGCCTGTGTCTTTACTTAATTCCCAATGCAGGCAGCGCATCATCCTAGATCTCCGACGTTGTCAGACGGAACAAGCTGATAGCCCGACCACCGGCGGCTACCAGCTACAATTTTGTAAATGGTGTCCTCACGTGTCCGCTGTGTGGAGTCTTGTTAAATAAGAACGTGGCTATGTAAGCCACACGAGAGCACACGAGCTGCTTCATTTATCATTTATTTATTAAATTGCACTCATGAACAACATAATATATGTAACATGAACCCTGATGGGCGTAGCAAATACATTTACATAATTTTTTATCACTACTATCTACATAACAGCATCTACACTGCATCTACACTGTCTCCTCAAAGTAGGACGCCATAACTTAGTAGGGAGTGAGCGTATCCGTAATATGCTGACAGAGCACATTCAACATCGGAGTCACTACGCGTGACAGGGGTCTTGCACCTTGGGAGACCATGCTGTAGCTTGAATACTCACTTCCCCACGCCACTAAGCTTCCACGCCGGCAGCGCATCATCCAGCAGCCTCACCGCGGCGTGAGCGTACTCAGCTGCTTCAACATCGGAGTCACTACGCGTGACAGGGGTCTTGCACCCTGGGAGACCATGCTGTAGCTTGATATAATACTCACTTCCCCACGCCACTAAGCTTCCACGCCGGCAGCGCATCATCCAGTAACCTCACCGCGGCGTGAGCGTACTCAGCTGCTTCAACATCGGAGTCACTAAGCGTGACAGGGGTCTTGCACCTTGGGAGACCAGCTTGATATAATACTCACTTCCCCACGCCACTAAGCTTCCACGCCGGCAGCGCATCATCCAGCAGCCTCACCGCGGCGTGAGCGTATTCCGCAGCTGCCCGCAGCCGCGCACTGACCGCCATTATTGCGTCACATAGGTTTCCAATCTTGGAGAAACGTGCCAGTGTCTTTACTTAATTCCCAACGCAGGCAGCGCATCATCCAAGATCTCCGACGCTGTCAGGCGAAACAAGCTGCCGGAGGCTAACAGCTACAATTTTGTAAATGGTGTGCTCACGTGTCCGCTGTGTGGGTGAGTTTTCTTAAATAATAACGTTAGGTGAGCCACACGAGAGCACACGAACTGCTTCAATATCGGATCGCGTGACAGGGGTCTTGCACCTTGGGAGACCAGCTTGATATAATACTCACTTCCCCACGCCACTAAGCTTCCACGCCGGCAGCGCATCATCCAGCAGCCTCACCGCGGCGTGAGCGTACTCAGCTGCTTCAACATCGGAGTCACTACACGTGACAGGAGTCTTGCACCTTGGGAGACCAGCTTGAGATAATACTCACTTCCCCACGCCACTAAGCTTCCACGCCGGCAGCGCATCATCCAGCAGCCTCACCGCGGCGTGAGCGTACTCAGCTGCGTCAACATCGGAGTCACTACGCGTGACAGGGGTCTTGCACCTTGGGAGACCAGCTTGATATAATACTCACTTCCCCACGCCACTAAGCTTCCACGCCGGCAGCGCATCATCCAGCAACCTCACCGCGGCGTGAGCGTATTCTGCAGCCGCCCGCAGTCGCGCACTGACCGCCGCGAGTGCGTCACGCAGGCCTCGCGCGCGGGACAATGCGTCTTCGAGCGGCGTGCCTGGCCGTAAGGTGTTGGCCCAGACGCTATCTAAATTAGGTTATCATCAAAGGACTATGGGCAGATTTGTATGGAGAGTGGACCAAAAACCAACAGAGCTGAAAGTGGTGTCATTAAATAGTTATTTACATTTATTTCATTTCATTCTATGGGTACCACGTTCAATTCCATTGCAAAACGGAGATATTTGTATTTTCATCAGAGTTCATTTCATACTATGATGATCGGTGTGTGGACGACGGTGTTTTACTTAGGGAGTACTCGCAGAACGCCTTACTCATATAAAAGTATCCAATGGAATTCAACTTTACGCCTATATAATGAAATAAAGTACGTAAGGAGACCTTTTTAATGACACTACTGCAGCTCTGTTGGTTTTTGGTCTATTTTGACGCATAGTCCTGTAGGTTATCGTCTTTTCGGTGGACATATTTTGTGGACAGGCTGAAAATCAGGGCTGGATAATTCCACCAATCTAGCATATCCTGAGACTGGTACCCATTGCCCCATATTGTTAATACTCGTATTGTATCTACCTACTTATATTGTAAGATGTTTTTTTTCTCTCTCATTGTTTATTCTTGTTTTTTTTTTGGGCAATAAAAGTTTTTTTTGTTTTTTTTTTTCATTTATATTATGTATATGCCTGATGCTAACGAATTAACGTACAATATATTAAGATAAATCATCATCATCATCATCAGCCTATGATAGTCCACTGCTGGACGTAGGCCTCTCCTATTAACTATGCGTATAGTCGCATAAGGAGGTAAATGCCCATAATCGCCACGCTGGGCAAGCGGATTGGCGATCGCACTAATCGCAGTAATCTATGATGACGCTGCTGCCCATCATCAATCTTTTATCAAATAATGGTCAGTGACACTTCAATCCCTTAGTCGACTCTTACGACACCCGCAGGAGGAGTTGGGGTGGTGACATATGTATTCTTACTGCCGTCACCACACGGCTTATAAAAGATAAATCAATTAACGATAAAATAAGCACTAAACACATTCCACCGCGCTAAATATCCAAGAACCGTTTCGTTAAAATATTGCTATTGATAAAAGATAACCTGGTAAGTCTTCAGCGTTCTGTGAGTGAGAGACACTATCAACTAAAGCAACTAGAGTCTGGCTAATGAAATATTGCCCCAACTTTTGGCGGGAAATTCAATAAATCTAGGGCTGGTCACACATCCAGCCCTGGGTGAATATCTGAGCGTTTCAACCGTCTAATTTTGGTGGCATCATTTTTGCCGAAGTTTCTAAACGTCTCAATGTTATACTTCGTCATTTGTATAAAGTACCGTGTCTCCTACAAATGATAAAGTAGCACATTGTAACGAATAGAGACTTCGGCAAAAATGATGCCACCAAAATTAGGCGGTTGAAACGCTCAGATATTCACCCCCCTACATTTTTTGAATTTCCCGCCAAAAGTTGGGGCAATATTTCATTAGCCAGACTTTATAACAGTCATGTTACCTAGCAGCTGTTGCAGCTGCGCGTACAGCGCGCGCGTGCGCACGATCTGCGCGTGCAGCGTGCGCCGCTCGCGCTGCAGCTCACCCATACGCGTTTGAAGCCAGCTCAGCTCCAGTTTACGCATTTCCTGAACAAAAAGATAAGCTTGATGATGTTAGTATTGTCCTCCATCCTCCATGCCTTCTAAAATATCTATCTCATCTATAGGCTAACGGAAGTTCAAAGAGTATCATTTGTTGTTCTTTTTTTCCAGGTCCAGCAGTAAATGCGAATTTGCGAAAGACACGCATAATATCTATAACCTACTGCTATAACTATGGCAGATAAAAGTGGAATTACAATAAGCGACTTGAACTTCAAGCAGAGCGATTTTTTTTTCAAAGTTGTTCCCTTCCTTTTTTTGGATTTCGAACTTTTTAATATGATTTCCATGCAGAATCATGAGCTCTTTTGATCCTGACAGGAGAAAATGTTTGTCATGGTTTTTTTTTTCATTCCGTTACCATTTTTGACTGATGACTGGGCCTTAGGAGGAATGTAACTTTATTTTCACTTAATTACTCACCTTTCGATTGATATTAGCCACGAAATCTTCATTCTCTGTGGCCAGCACCGGGCGTCTGTATATGTCTAAGCTGATGAAAACCTGAAACAAAAGCATTAGCGACAATGATATGATGATATCGTATGGTTATCCATAAAGATTTTAGAAATTCAGGATAATTATAGGTACCTGATGAAGCGTCTTGGCGTAACTGTCTTTATTCATCGATGTGGCATCCTCGAAAGTTTTGATTTCCTAAAAATGAAGAAAATTGTATAAAGCTTTTTGTTACAGTAGAAAATGCAAGTCGTGTTTTGGGGCATAAAATGTAAGTAACCTTAGTAATATTTTTAACAGGGTAGGCAAGACTGTAATACTTACACACGTTACAACATCAGTATC
Organism: Thaumatotibia leucotreta; assembly: GCA_025490895.1. Taxonomy (NCBI): domain Eukaryota; kingdom Metazoa; phylum Arthropoda; class Insecta; order Lepidoptera; family Tortricidae; genus Thaumatotibia; species Thaumatotibia leucotreta. Next base: position 43,912 of record JALPQI010009251.1, read on the forward strand.
TCAGTCCACTCCCCTAGGCTTCTCCCACTAACTATACGTGAGCGTAACAGGAGGTCATGCCCAAAATCGCCACGCCCGGCAAGTGGGTTGGCGATCGCAGTTATGTGCCCATTGTGATGACGCTGCTGCCCGTCATCAATCGTAAATAGATAAATGGTCAGTGCCACTTCAATCCCTTACGACACCCACGGCAAGAGGTGAGGTGGTAACAAATGTATACTTACTGTCGTCACCCCGTGTACTGAACTTTGTCCCTAATAGGTACCAGTGTTGCTGTTGGCATAGGACCAAATGTGTTGAGTGTGAAATGACGTTGGTGTTTTTCTTAATTGTACCTCTTTTAGGTTTTCCAATAGGTCAGCGGACACAATTGTAAGTCTTGCAAACGGGTCCACTACTACCACAGATATACTATGTAACGTTGCACGCCCGCCGTCACCCCCTGCTCCTCTTCACTGCTGGCGCGAGACCCCCCCCCCCGTCTGCGGATCCTCGACCAGCCAGGGCAGTACCGAGTGCTATCTTAGACGGGCCTTAGACCACCCACGACCCTAACGCCGCGGCCACGACATCGGTCTAAGGCGACCGGCTTAGCGGAAAACGTATGGTGCTCCCTCTCGTACCCAAATCGGCATCCCGCTCTCACTCACGGATTCGCTCGCCGCTGGTCGCCTTAGACCAATGTCATGGCCAGGGCATAAACCACTATTATTTGTAATAAACGATTATTTTTTTAAAGTACCGGTTTTCATTTCATTTTTTTTTATTTTAAAGGCGTAACGGGCATTAACGGTCTTTAACCGGCCTAACCGTTTTCCAACCGCCACAACTATATGTCTATATTCTTCAGGAGGTACCTCTTGTATGCTAGCCAACTCAGCGGACACAACAGCAAGCCTGGCAGCGGGGTAAGTACGCTCGCTGCTCGCTATCTCGTCGTCGAGTCGCGCCAGCGCTGAGACCAGCGT
>JALPQI010009252.1:0-42373 GCA_025490895.1 Thaumatotibia leucotreta
ACAGTGAGTAACTTTTACTCGTATATTTTATTGATTAATTATTTTAGATTTCGTTCCATTAATTCAAAAAGTAAAACATTTTGTGTCTCTTTACAGAAAAAGATGTAGGTGATTTAGAAAATGTATGTAATTTTTCAGATTCCCAGATGTATTTAAATTCATACTCTGACTATAAAACGTGAAATTTGTGAGGCTCGTATTTTAAAATGAGATTGTAACATTACAAGTCATCATTGAATTTCGCTCTACTAACACCATAAAGGACAATCTCATTATCCTTTTGTTGAATGCATAACCTAAGTGTGTAGCCAAGTTTCCAATCGCTAACGCTCAGTGGCATATTGTAGTTTCCTGTCTCTCTCTCTCATTCTTGTTTATTAGTACCACAAATACAGTTGCGTTTCGCTATCGACGCTAGCGATTGGCATTTTACCAACAAAAAGTCTCATGACAGGTTTCAAATAATATAGTCACGTGATTTTTAGCCTGAATCTGTCATCCTATAGCTGAGGTTCACTTGTAAGTTATTACTATAAGTTTTGAAACACAGTTACATGCATGAAAGAGATGCTGGTATTTTCCATTCACTCTTACTTATAGTTGCGTCTCAAAACGAGTATACTTCAGCTTAATCGCTTGTGCTTTCCGATTGGCATTTGTGCTAGGCACTACAACACTTCTTTATTATGTGTCCTATTTTATTATACTTAGGTATAAAAGAGACGCTTGCAAAAAAGCGAACGGAGCGGCAAAAAGGCATTAGGAATGGTCGCAAGTGTTGCGACGAGTCAGGGTTACTAGTTGACAGAAGGGTAATGTAATCACGCATGTAATCATATATTTTAAATTACCATTCTTATCGTCCTAATTTCATGTATTAACTTTTTATTTAACTCTTCTTCTCTTCCTTATCGTTCATTTATTTTATTTGACTTACTTAATTGCTTTAACTTAGATATAATACCACATTTGTAAATTTATAAACACACTATGGTTGCAATAAAAGATAAGGAGCAACACGACAAGTTGCCTGACATAGACGCTAAAGCCAGTAGAAAGTACGTGTGCGAATGGAAATACTTGTACTGCTTTTAAATATCTAACGTAATTTTAAGGCACAAACATTTTATCGTTTTTAGCACTAAAGGAGTTAAGAAGGTGAGCTTAGACTTCGCAGCCGATTCCAAATTGACTATTTCAGAAATCTCGCTTCATGAGCCCGTTAGAATCACATCACACCCACCGTGGTTCTGATAAAATATTGGACTCAATTATACCGTAACATTTTTTGATGCTACTTAAACTATATTGATTTAAACTTTCACGATTATCACTCATATTTTACAGACAAACGGGTCTTAATCGCGTAAACTTACGTTTAATTATATCCTGACGTTTCGGGCATGACGTTACACCCGTGGTCGCAGGCAGACTGGCGAGAGAATGTATCAACACCTTCGAGCTGCGCGGGTTTTTTGAACTACCCGCACTTGATCTTCATTATTCACTTCTAGGCTAGGGTTGTCACTAGGCCTACACACAACACTCACAACATCCAATGGCTTAAAAATGGATGTTTCACCACCCTTACATTTGTAAATCACAGGATTCCACGCGGACGAGATTCCTTGCCCCTCATTTTGATTAAAATTCCGATGTTTCTTAATTTCAATAGCTTCACGTACTTTTCGGCTATGATGCATACGCTCGGTTGAGAGGACTTTCGGGTTATGGAGCTCAATCCAGTGGTTAGGTCCGGACTCCAACAAATGCTCGGCCACAGCAGACTTATTCGTTTGACGCTTTTCGCCAGTCTGCCTGCGACCACGGGTGTAACGTCATGCCCGAAACGTCAGGATATAATTAAACGTAAGTTTACGCTACTTAAACTATTTTAATTCAATATGACGTATGTATACCTAAGCAAATATTTAACTTCCACACATACCAACCAAATAAATTACATTTTAATTAAATTAAAACACTTACTAAACTAATACACAATTTGTTACTTAGAGGTCCGACAAGAAAATTTGATCTAAAATAAACGTTTTGCGGAAATGATTTCTAGCAAGCTGGATTTCGCGTCGTTTTAATCATCATCAGCATACGTCGCACTCTAGCGGGCAGTTTCGTGGCAAGGTAAGGTTTACAAAAAAAATCTTAACTTACGAGTATTATAATCAGGGCCCGTAAGTTTCATGCCGATGACATCAATTTGACGTTACGCTCCTATTTAGGGTGATCCTAAATAGTTTTATTGTTAATTATTAATCATTAGTCGTCAATCATTTTAATCATGTACAAATAACTTCAAAAGTAGTTTATTTACACGTGAAATAAATAACACCTACTTGATACGTGAAACATAAATAAAACTATTTGATTTGTTTTTACATATGCATTTTATTAAATGATATTATTTATTTAAAGAGTAAATATACTACTTTTTATTGTATTTTTAATTAAAATTGAACGAATACTAAAAAATAATACGTTACTAACGTATTACCTTAGTTGCTAAGATATTTAGAATTGTACATTATAAATACTAGATACCTCTGATTATTTGAAAATGAATTGATGTATTTGTGAACCTTATCTATCATTTTGACATACCACCAAACTGCCCGCTGGAGTGCGACGTATGATCATCAGCCTATGATAGTCCACTGCTGGAAGCAGGCCTCTCCTATTAACCATGCGTATAGACGCATTAGGAGGTAAATGCCCATAATCGCCACGCTGGGCAAGCGGATTGGCGATCGCAGCAATGTGTCTACTATGATGACGCTGCTGCCCATCATCAATCTTTATCAATTAATGGTCAGTGACACTTCAATCCCTTAGTCGACTCTTACGACACCCGCGGGAGGAGTTGGGGTGGTGACAAATGTAATCTTACTGCCGTCACCACACGGCCAGCCGTTTTAATATCTTCATTTTAATCCTAAATTTGTGTCGCGATCCGCATATTTACAGGAATTGTACTTCATTTTTTAGAGTCAAATACTGTCAAATTATGGTTGGACAGAAAACTTATTCAGGTAAATATTAAAGGGGGTTAAATGAAACAGAACACTAACACACACTTAATCTTCAAATTTGGCTTAGTAGTTAAATCAAAAATTTAAAACGTAAACCCCATTTCTCGGAAAATATACACTTTATAAAAAATATTTCAATACATAAACCCTAGGCGATTCAGTTTAGGGCCTAACCTAAATAGCAATGTCAGCAGTTCTATAGAATAACTGTCAAAAACTGACAAGCAGAGCCTGAACTGAATCGCATTAGGAGATCATGGTATTATCAAACCAGGATTAGAATGGGATTCAAAAGTATTACTGTATAAGTCAATCTATGATATATTCATAGTTCAAGTGGAGAAACTTACAGACAATAATTTTGAATCACTTACTACACAACTCTTTTCTTTGTAAATGTTATGACATTTGTTATGTCAACAGTACTTTCGAATCCCTTTCTGATTCCGGTTTGATAATATCCTCCCTGTTAGTGAAAACTTTTCAAAATTCGAACACATTGAATTCGGGCTAGAACGTCGGTATAAGCGGCGTCCCAGAGGAATAGACGGCGGCTGGCAGCGGGCCCAATGGGACGGCGGTTAGCTGAACATCGGCTGCGATGACCGAGTGCTTGCCGGCTTATGCCGGTACCAAGCTATATACTTGATTGGTTGCTCGAAGGGCTTACCCGTGTATAGATTTAGAAGAATTATCGAGGGGGTTGGAATTGCAGTTGTATAGGTTGCTGCAAATTTTATTAATCTGGGCCTTATTTGCAGTGATCGGATTAGGTAGTGCCATTTCGCGGGACTTGGGTACGTTATCTTAGTGTGGACATAACTTCTAAGCCCGACATTTAATATGAAAAGTAAAATTTTTGTTCGAAAATTTACAATTTTATAGTTATTTTGTTTACTTTCAGTTTGGTATTGATAAAAAATAGTGTAATTTTACTTATTGAACATGGTTTTAAGGGTATTTTTCCACAATAGCTAATTATGTCATATGTGTGTCTTTATTCATGTTTTTCTAGTTGTTAATTTCACACTCGTAGTGAAATGATTGGTTTAATCAATCATTTTTACTTCTTTGAGACACTCTTATTGGGACTCTTTTGGCCGATCTCACTGGACTTTGATTGAAAGCAGTCATAGTTTTCTTTAATAATTGTTTTGCTTCTACTACTGTTAGTAGCAGCTATAAAAACATCAAGTAAAAGATGTATTCACAATTACAAAATCCTTTTATTTTTTCATGTTTCTTCAATTTATGACATAACAAGAAAATGTTCTGTAAAAAATATAAGTCCCAGGATCCCGAGGCTTATCCATGTTAAGTATAATGTTTAAGGTCATTCACCCGAAATGGCACTACCTAATCCGATCACTGCTTATTTATTACTTTGCCATTATGTTTACTAATAATCAAATGATTAACCTTACCCACAAAGTGTAAAGAAAATTCGAAATACCACACAGGTAAATCTTAAATATGTATATAGGTAAAGTTAGGTTGGTTAGTTACTCCCCGTGGGATGCTCACCTAGTCGTGGTGGAGGGGCTCAGTAACCGTGGACTGGTCACCCACGGTGAAGCGAAGAGGCACCCGGGGCCGGCCAGTTTTGGGCTGCCGGCTGGCCCAAGGAGGACGCTCCAAGTGGGCTCACCGAGCCCGTTTAGGACGCGTGGAGGTGGACCGCAGAGGAAGAGGAGTGTCGGTGTTGTCGTTGCCGCTCTCCCTATCCTCTGCGGCCGAGGTGGGATCGCAGGGGGAGAGGCGTGATGGTATTACGGAGCGCCACTCTCCCTACCCCCTGCGACCTTGGCGGGGCCGTTCCGCCGTAACGGCGTCGGTGGGGCTGCAGAGGAAGAGGAGTGTCGGTGTTGTCGTTGCCGCTCGCCCTATCCTCTGCAGCCGAAGTGTGGTCGGCGGCATAACCACAGACCTGATATGCCGCCGGGTGCCGGGAAATCTTCCGGCACCTACAGTCTCCTTGTGGTCTCGGGAGGATCCGCCACAATGCATCATGGAGACCGAGGAGGAAGGCGCGCCCAACCATCTGGCGCGCCCAGCGTGGAGGGTCTTCGGACACCCGCGAAGGAGCTGCCCACAAGCAGCTGCCGCCGGCGGGGTTGCGAATGTAAGCGAGAGCGTTCTCGTAACCCCGCCAAAAAGGCGACGAGGGCCACCTGTTCGCCATATGCCAATATGGGGGGTTTTTTAGTGGGTATACCGTAGGCCTCATTAGCCAAACGGGAGTCCCACATAACCGCTCGGGTCCCCTCCCGCACCCGGGTGGTATGCGTAAAGCATTTCTCCCCCCCTAAACAAAAAAAAAAAGGTTGGTTAGTTAACTTCGAATACTGTAAAATTTATATGTATACATAAATTAAATATAGATTTCAATTAAGTATTTAAGTATACATATAAATTACACTAATTACAGTATTGGAAATTAATCCGTAAAATACTTTTGAAACTCCAATTACATCTAAAAATTTCGAAATAAACCACGACAGCAAAATTGAGAAGCATATTCCTCTAAATTATGTACCTCATTACCAGCTCCTCATTTCCGCCACACTAAGCCTGCGTTTAGGACGCAGCAACAAAAAAATAAAAGCGAAAATTTCCTTAAATAAAAAGCCATATAAATAAGGTGCCCAATTTTTCCAAAGTGTCTCATCTTGGGATAGGAAGCAAACGAGAGCTCGGGAATTATACCCCTCACTAATTGCTTCTCCCCTCTTCCGTTCCATACATTTTTCGTACGTCGCGGCCTCAGCAATTTAATCCTGCCTTTACGGTGCCAGTCGAATTACTGAATAAATGCGAACTCGTTGACTCTTTACGCCGGAGATGGTTTTGTGTGAATGGAACTTTATAATCCCGCTAACCTATTCCTGAGATCCGTCCAAAGGAACCGACTTTCCCCGATTCTTTCGTACCGTTCCTATCAAATATATCGAAGCGTCCAGGGAGCTTACAAACATCTGATCAGGGTTGCTAACGCTTAGTAGCGTATCGTAGTTTTCCCTCTCTGTCACTCTTTCATATTAGTGCGACAAAAACAGTTTGCTGCCTTTCGCGTACGCTTGACGATTAAGAGTTAGCGATTGACGACTTGTCTAAGCACCCTGGCCTCTATTGTCAGGGCGTTAGAGTGCATGTTCAGATATTTTTGAGCTCCATGGCCGCTCCGATACATTTGATGGTGACTGTACCTTTGCAGCCAATTATGATCTGCCGCCGGTTTAAAGAACAGTTAAGTAATTTATTATAAGACACCTAGTCTACACTTTTACAGTAAAAAAATTAAATGTATCGACTACACTAAACAAGGATTAAACAAGTAATTCCTCATTTTTATCATCATAATATTCCCAAAGATTGCTACAATGACCGGTCTTGCGCCATCCGCATCTAGCGAACTCCTGCGACCTTCATCCGATCATCAGTTCACCTTGTGACACAAATTACACACTTTGCGTAAATAAATTACTTATTAACTAGTACATTTTTTCATCTTTTATTACCATTTCTATAAAAATGCTACTATAAAATTTTCTCTATGTACAGTCGCCATCAGATATAGGCATCGAAACGACCGCGGTGCTTAAAATATCTGAACATAGGTACACTCCAATGTTCTACGACATAAACCTCTATTGTCATATCATAGCAATGGATTGCATTGGAACATGCATGTTTAGGCTGCCTAGACAAAGTTGCCAATCGCTGGCCCCTTATCATCAACCGTAGACTAAAAGCAGCTAAATGTTTTTGTCGCATTAATATGACAGAGTGACAGGGAGGGAAAACTATGATACGCCACTAAGTGCTAGCGATCGGCAACTTGGCTAAGCATCCAGGTATTTGTGAGAACCCTATCAGTTCCGATATACCTACCTAATGGCGACTGGCATCTATTTTTAGACATAAAATCCACCAAAATGTAAATTTTCGATGAAATGAGTTTGACAATGTCAGATAGGGTTGTCACTTTACCGTAATGTACATCACTTTTTCGCGTTATAAAATTATTGAAATTTCAGACGTTACTCTTTTTATTTCTTTAATACAAAGAATATTTTAAGCTACCTAAGACATTGACAAAGGTATTTGTCTGACCCGTTTCTATTGTGACTCGAAAAAATAGAGGTTATTACTTGACATTAAGCCAGTGAACTGATTCAGGGCTGTCTCCACGATCAAGATTGATAGCTAGGTGCCAGAGAGTGCTTTCTTGTGTTTACGGAAAGTTTTCAATGGATAATCCGACACAGAATTTGACGTATGTTAGTCAAATTTTCTGAGGGAATAATACTGTTTTTCTCGTTTAATTACTGATTCGTCATTCCTGAGACTTTTGACTTTCTGATCATTGTTAATATCTTATTATTGGAGTTAGTGGCCGAGTATTTTGGGCATCAACCGAGAGAGCTGAGAAGGTCCCACCTGCGATGTTGGTAAACTTGGTATTTTTTCTTTGATATTATACATAGTAGTGTTATTACTTAAAACAGCTTCATAATTTTGTATTTCATTTACATTTAACCTAAAGTTATTAGACATCGATTTTAGTGGGTATCTTATTATCAGACCCCGGAAAATAAATGGCAAAACAAAAGACTGTCGCAATCAAACTAGGGTAAGAAACATTTATTTATCGATATCGAGTAAGTTTTGTCTTGTCCAAAAGTCATAGCGATGTGTTTAGGCACATTATTTTATAATTGTTCAAGCCAAATGCAAAAGTAGTAGTAAGTTTAGGTTTTGTTTCATCTAAAATGATTGTCAACGTTACTTATATTTCATATTTAGTAACAACTATTTCCTTTTGGCTTGGCCATAGTCGGGTGACAAAGAGGTAATCAACCCTATTGAACATAATAGACATTTTAAAAAATTTATACTCTATAAGATATTGAATGTAATTATTGTCATTTCATTGCGTATGACGGCGATAAAATGTAATTTGTGTCTCTGTAGATAATAATTATTCGTATCTTAAAACTGTTTGAGACGGACATGGTTGATAAATAAATTTACTCGATACCGATAAAAAATGTTTCTCACCCTAGCTTGATTGCGACCGTCTTTTTTGCTATGAATTTTCCGGACTCTGCTTACTTATTATATTCCTTACTAGCTGTGCCCGCGACTTCGCACGCGTGCTGTTCGGTGATCTGTGTTGTACATTTTCAAATGTATGTCTGGTAAATGGGTTTCTTAGAATTGGTCCTTTTGGTAAGTGGTAAGTAAGGTGTTGGGGGTAAAAATTAAGATGAGGCTTGATAGCGTCATAAAAGTCATCATCATAGCATGGATTACCCTAAGTTAACCGGAGGACTTCAGTTGCTGAATGCGTGACAGTAAGCGTCAGTGCAGTGTATGCAAAAATATATCGCCAGGGTTTGAGTCGAGGAACCCAAAAGAGTAATATTCGGAAAAAGTTGGAAAATAATCTAAGATGGCAGTGTGCTGGGGCGAAAAGTTTAAATCCCGAGTAGTTCAGCAAGCCCGAAGGGCGAACTTTAGGAGGAAGAAGGCCGATCCAGCAGAGGGTTGAAGGCCCGGAAACCCACTCCAGGGGCCCAAGTAATTCGGCCTTGCAGCAGGGCCGACCCAATCACAGAAACAATAATAATGCATGTCAAATAAGATAGAGTAAGGAGGTCGTAGGCCGAACTATGAGAAAACAGAACAGTGGTCTGAGCCCGACGCGTTCTAGCATTCAATATAATATTTATTCAGTATTCAAATAAGTCGAGCCTGAGGGCCGAAAGCCCGAAGCCGAAGCGTTAAGGCTGCAAAGGGCGAGTTCCAAGCAGTGCCGATGACCGATCGTATTTTTCATGCAATACTGGCTTTATGGCCGAGACCGAGACATAGTGCCAAGCATTTAATATATGCAGTAATTAAACAAACCGAGCCTGAGGGCCCAAGGCTCAAAGGTGAGGCGTCAAGACCACGAAGGCTGAAACCGAGCTTCAAGTTAGGGCCAAATCCCAATCGGGCTTATGACGAAATGTTGTTTTATGGTCGATGCTAAGCTGTAAGAAGACAGAGCTTGGAGCATTCAGTATATCCTGTAGCCAATCGAATCGATCAAGTACTCCCCACATGAACCCGAGGGCCAAAGGCCCGAGAAGTCAACCCACAATGTGAGCCTATCAACCCGAGGGCCGTAGGCCCGAGGCCACTGTCTACACGAACCCGAGGGCCGAAGGCCCGAGGAGTTAACCCACGCTGTCAGATTACCAACCCGAGGATCGGAGGCCCGAGGCCCCTATCTAAACGAACCCGAGGGCCGAGGTATTAATACCCGCTGCCAGTATATCAACAGGAGGGCTGCAGGAGTAAGGTCACCATCCACACAAACCCGAGGGCCGACGGCCCGAGGGGTTAACTCACGCTATCAGTCTAACAAATCGTGGGCTGAAGGCCCGAATGGCTAACCCACGCTATCAGTCTATGGACCCTAGGGCCGTAAGCTCGAGGACACAGTTCACACGATCATGAGAAGGCTCGAGGGGTTAACCCACGCTGTCAGCCTAACAAACCGAGGGCCGTAAGCCTGAGGCTACAGGCCACACGATCCCGAGGGCCGAAGGCCCGAGGGGTTACCCTTCGCTGTTAGTCTATGAACCTGAGGGTCGTAGGCTCGACGACACAGTTCACGCGATCCCGAGGGCCGAAGGCCCGAGGGGTTAACCTTCGCTGTCAGTCTATGGACCTGAGGGTCGTAGGCTCCAGAACACAGTTCACGCGATCCCGAGAGCCGAAGGCCCGAGGGGTTAACCTTCGCTGTCAGTCTATGAACCTGAGGGTCGTAGGTTCGAGAACACAGTTCACGCGAACCCGAGGGCCGAAGGCCCGAGGGGTTAACCTTCGCTGTCAATCTATGAACCTGAGGGTCGTAGGTTCGAGGACACAGTTCACGCGAACCCGAGGGCCGAAGGCCCGAGGGGTTAACCTTCGCTGTCAGTCTATGAACCTGAGGGTTGTAGGCTCGAGGACACAGTTCACGCGATCCCGAGGGCCGAAAGCCCGAAGGGTTAACCTTCGCTGTCAGTCTATGGACCTGAGGGTCGTAGGCTCGAGAACACAGTTCACGCGATCCCGAGGGCCGAAGGCCCGAGGGGTTAACCTTCGCTGTCAGTCTATGAACCTGAGGGTCGTAGGCTCGACGACACAGTTCACGCGAACCCGAGGGCCGAAGGCCCGAGGGGTTAACCTTCGCTGTCAGTCTATGGACCTGAGGGTCGTAGGCTCGAGAACACAGTTCACGCGATCCCGAGAGCCGAAGGCCCGAGGGGTTAACCTTCGCTGTCAGTCTATGAACCTGAGGGTCGTAGGTTAGAGAACACAGTTCACGCGATCCCGAGGGCCGAAGGCCCGAGGGGTTAACCTTCGCTGTCAATCTATGAACCTGAGGGTCGTAGGTTCGAGGACACAGTTCACGCGAACCCGAGGGCCGAAGGCCCGAGGGGTTAACCTTCGCTGTCAGTCTATGAACCTGAGGGTCGTAGGCTCGAGGACACAGTTCACGCGATCCCGAGGGCCGAAAGCCCGAACGGTTACCCTTCGCTGTCAGTCTATGGACCTGAGGGTCGTAGGCTCGAGAACACAGTTCACGCGATCCCGAGGGCCGAAGGCCCGAGGGGTTAACCTTCGCTGTCAGTCTATGAACCTGAGGGTCGTAGGCTCGAGAAAGAGGCAGTAGTTTCAATACCTAGACGATTCAAAAGAGTTTGTTGCTATTCCAATTTGAATAAAGAATTATTTGACTTTGAACACAGTTCACGCGATCCCGAGGGCCGAAGGCCCGAGGGGTTATCTCACGCTATCAGTTTAACAAACCGAGGGCCGTAGTCCCGAGGCTACAGTCCAAACTATCCCGAGGGCCGAAGGCCCGAGGGGTTAACCCACGCTGTCAGTCTAACAAACCGAGAGCCGAAGAAACTTTTTTGATGACTGTCAAAATATACGAAAAAGGTTTTGCGTTGATATTTGTGATGCTGCACATAGTTATGTAATGTTTACTTTTCAGTTGACACATGCTAGGATTATTTTGACAGGTAATATGTACATAATAATATGTATCTTTCTATGCTCATTTATTTTTGAAGCCTTGGATTTGCTCATATATTTATGAACTCGACTGTACATAATCGTAAGCGTATAAGACATCAAAAGAAACGTCTTCAAAAATTATAGAAACTTTTTTCTTTAAGCGGATCGTTTTGGAGATATCAGCTATTAAAGCCGTTGAAAGTGTGCCCTTGTTCAATTATTTTAAAGTACGGGGTATAAAGTTCTGAGAAAAATGGTGTTGATAAATTGTTGAGGGTTGAAAAATGCAGTTCTCACTTATTAATATAGCGCCTGCTCAATTAGTCATGGCAAATGCGTCGCGTCTGCTGATACTTTTGAATAGTTGTAGGCTATTACATTTAAGGTGTTTCTTGTAAATTGATTGGTCATGACGTCTCTGAAAATAATTTACGCAGTTTTTGTAATTTGTTCCATTTACACATACATATTTACACATGCAGGAGTCCGCTGGATGCGGGTGGCACAGGACCGGTCATTAATTGTGGCAATTTTTGGGGGAGGCCTATGTTCAGCAGTGGATGTCTTTCGGCTGATATGATGATGATAATGATGATGATGACGACATATGCGTAGTAATGAACTCTTTCAACGACTTCTGGTTTGATCAAAATATCTCTTATACTTTTTGAGGTAGGTTGTTTTGACTGTAATTTTAATTTTTTACTGCAAGTCCGACTCACACTTGACCATTTTTAGGGTTCCGTAGCCAAAATGGCAAAAACGGAACCCTTATAGATTCGTCATGTCCGTCTGTCCGTCTGTCCGTCTGTCCGTCTGTCACAGCCGATTTACTCGGAAACTATAAATGCTACAGTAACGAAATTTGGTAAGCATATGTGTTGTATGAACCGCTACAGGATTATGATACTAAATTGTAAAAAAACCATTGGGGTGGGGGCCCTCCATACATGTAACTGAGGGATAGAAATTTTTTTTTAGTTGTATATAAGCGTGTGGGGTATTAATGGAAAGGTCTTTGAAAATGATATGAAGGTTTATACATCTTATTTTTATTTAAGCAAATCGTTTTCGAGATATCAGCTCTCAAAGTCTGAAAAATGTGTCCCCCCCCCTCTATGTTTTAAACTAAGCGATATAAAATTCTAAAAAAAATACATGTTATGCACATTGATAAACTCTATCAACGATTTTTGGTTTGATTAAATTATCTCCTATAGTTTTTGAGGTAGGTAGATTTAACTGTATTTTTTTAATAATAAATTGATAATGGTACGGAACCCTTCGCGCGCGAGTCCGACTCGCACTTGGCCGGTTTTTTAATATCCTATGTCCCGACCCGAGGTCTCCTGAATACTACGGTGAAGTTTTCATTAAAATCCATCCAGCCGTTCTCTTGTGATGCTCCGTGCAATAAACAGACAAACAGACAAACAGGCAAACAGACAAAAATTCTAAAAATTACATAAATGTGATCTATTATCGATTTTAAGACCTCCTCCATCATTTTTTTGTAAATATCTTCCATGTACAGACTTTCGACCCTCTTCAGCTTTATTATATGTATAGATTATATGTATAGATAGATGTTGTATAACATTTGATACAGCTAACAAATATTGATAATATGTACCTCCTATATGAAATTTAATATTCAATACGAAATCAAAAGTAAGTGGTACATAAGAAACGGATGTATAATCACATCTGTAGGTATGTATAATCCAAACAAGCGAACAACAGATTTGTTTACCATGTTAAATGGGCAAATATTGATGTTTGGAGTGTTAGCCGAAACGTGACTGGTAAAGAGCAGGAGCACAGTAGAAAAGATTGGAACAGCAGAGTGAATAATCAAGATGCCAATCATAACGTTCAGGCCCCAATTTCACCACATTGACAAGTGCTACAATTGTAAATTTACTTTTTCTCCAATCTGGAGCGTCTATAGGCTACAGTTACCGCTTACCATCGGAAGGGCCGTACGTTTGTTTGCCACCAACATAAAATGTAGTGCAGGAACTTTAATAAATCAGCAGTAAATAACTACTTTTTTGCGAAGCAAAATTACAATTGTCACAAAAAACACGACAATTGTAGCGAAATTCCGACATAAATGCCGAACCTCATGTCAAGATTGAATGAGAATTGTACTAAACCTTGCGACAATTGTCACGGGTTTTGGAACATAAAAAGTAGATTAACGATTTAATTACGTTATTAGTAATAATTTTATGTTGGTGGCAAACAAGCACATGGACCGTCCGATAGTAAGCGGTAGCCGTAGCCTACGGAGGCCTGTGACGTCAGTAACAGTGATATTTTACAATTGTCACACTTGTAATTATGGTGAAATAGGCCACAGGAGTGCGGTATAGTTTTGTCTCTAGTATTAGTAGTAGTAGTAGTAAAACACTTATAACATGATAAATACCTGTTAAAATAAGTACAAAGGCGAACTTATCCCTTTAAGCGATTCTCTTCGTTGTCGCTCTTTATTATAAGTGCGACAAAGATAGTTGCGTTTCGATCACGACTGAGTATTAACGATTGGCAAGCTGCTGCAATACCTACTCCTATATCTAAATATAAATATAAGGGGGCTGATACGCTGCGCGTATTACGATTTTCGATGATCGCAGTAGATAGCTCGTCAGACATTTGTTAAGTACCTACATTTTGTCATCCTTCGTAATTGGTAGTTATCCTAATTACAAAGCTGGAGGTTTCGGGTTCCAATTCCGGAGAGAGCAATTATTTGTTCTTATCAGAAACGTTTGCATTGGTGAAAGTCGTTTTCTAGTACGTATTTAAGTATCTACATATAATATACCTAAATCTACCCACAATACAAGCGTTAATCAAACTTATCATGAGACTAAGGATCTTTAATTAATAAATACGATTCAGTTTCGCAGTCACCACTTACTTTTGCATTCTGCAGCTGCACGCTTCATTTCATAGACAAAAATAGAATCTGACATTATCCTGAAAAAAAAAGAGCGGATTTTATTATTGATTCAAGTCAGTAAATAAATTCACAATAAGGTATTACTTACAACCAAATTACTGCAATTACTTTATACACTGTGCCGTAAACGAAGGGAGTGATTCGAACAAGAATTCTTTGGCTAACCCATCCAACACGCCCTTTTGAAGTATGGATCAAGATGCGGCTAAGTAAGCGATTCAAGTTCGTAAACGAATTTATTATTTAATGCTGATGGCTTCAAGATTATGATAAATTCATTTAAGTATATCGCTTTTCCAAGATTCGCGGTTGACTTGTCCATTGATTAGAGTAATTGAAAATTAATATTTTAATGGGTTTTCATTTATAATATCTGAAAATGTCAAAGTGGTATCTTGTTCATTTTACATAATTAAATTATTTGGAAACTGTTATCTTGGCTTGCATTTGGTAGTTAATAAGATTAAACAAAATAAAATTAATTTCTGTCTTTGTTCTATTGTAACCTTTGAGATTTAATGCCAATGAATGTTTGAATAAAATAGTCTAAATGTTTGGGGTAATTAATCAAAATCAAAATAGACTCTCTCTTGCACAAATCGTCTTAGTCCCAAGGGAAGTTAAATTAAGGCTTGCTGTATGTTATTATCATCGGTTGTGGGATGCTAAGCGCATATATGATTAAGCGCATATTATGCATATATGATTAAGTAATACGTAACTAGATACGTAATGCAGATATTTGAATATTCAGAAAAAAGCCGTTACTAAGGGTCAAATATTTGTGCTAAGCACACAAGGTGATGCTTTTACCGGGATTCAGGACCGAGGCAACCTAGACTCTCAAAAATACGTATCAAAAAATACGCATTTTATTCAAAAATGACGCATTGACGCATTTTTTTTTCTTTTCTTTTTCTGATAATTTACAAAGTAGGAGACATATGTGTGTACAAAATCCTACTACATAGGAGTATTCGAAGTTAACTCTAGATATAACGCCTACAGATCAACAATTTGCTTTTATCTCCCAAGCGAATCCAAAACCTCAACAACGTCCACGAAATAGTAACAAGCTCACTTTTTCCACGGGAAACTTTCGCAGCTAGAGAGGAAAGTGGGGAAATAATGAAATGTCTCTCTGGCGAGTCAGCACAAAATTTCTTTTGAGACGGCTGTCCTTGGGAATTAAGATTGATGAATTACCGTGTTGTTTTACTTTCACTTTTAGGATTTTCGTATAAAAATATAAGGATAACTGGAACAGCTGAGGGTAGGATTAAAGAATCAAATAATAGAAATTAGCTCCTGACCAATAGTATTTTCAGGAAGAAGGGATTTTAAGAAAACAAAGGAGTGATAGCAGATTGAGTTCAGACAAAACACTTAAACTGTTTTGTGCGTTAAGATCTCGGCGTAAGTTACTTAGGCTTTGACTCATATAGTTTGAAACCCTCTTTATTTTTATCAGTACAAATATCACAACAAATTAAAGGAGGAATATTTGTAGGTATAGTAGAAGTAGGTACCTACAACCGTGCAGGCGTGCATATGCTGCACGTCACCACAAGCACAGAATTGACTAACTCGGCACTTTTTTGGTTCTTTTGCTACTATAACTCAGTTTTATATGAGGTAAGATGCTTGTATTATTACTAGTTTTTACCCGTGGCTTCGCCTGCGTCTAAGCATATGATTGAATAATCTACATAAAAGATGTTCTTAATTTGTGACGAAATCACTGTAATCCATAATTTTATGGCTGGGGGCATCAACTAAATTAAGAACAGTCTCGGCTAACTCACCTTTTAAACAAAAATAAATAGGTAAATCTAAATTAGTTGATCAGTTCGGGAGCTACTACCCAACTATATACAATTATTATAATATTAATATTTGTGAGTTTGTCTGTATTTCTTCGAAAACTACTGGTATCTACCTACCTACTGGACAGATTGGGTTGTAATTTGACACAAATATTTTCAAGAATTTAGAAATCCGCGGCTTCGCCCACGTTGTATAATTTTTTTATCACGGTTAGATTAAACTTGTCGTAAATTTATGAGGTCACGCGTGTGCTGTAATTTTGACGAAATAATTACTTGATTTTGAAGTACCGGTTCTCATATTTTACCTCTGAATCATTTACTATAATAAACCTCTCAGTTAGATCGCCAGATATCGAGTTCTATCACGGAAAATATCGAAATGAAGAAATGTAAGAGGCGTCCCATTTTACAGCTTTGACTGCAGTGCTGATTGTATGAAAAAAATATAGAGAAAGACTTCTTGGATCCACAGACATATATATTTATTACTATCGAATCAAAACTTAAGTAGTTCAGAATGACGGTATTTTACCGAATGTTTTAGTGCGCTCCGAAAAAGAATGCTAAATTTGGTAGGTAGATCTAGAATCAGAAATAAACAATGAAAACGATACACCCACCACACAACCCTCATCCCCATCACTCCATAATAGGGGATATGGATATATACCATACTATGGATTTACGACGCAACCCTACCCATTTTGATTTTTCCACTAATTATTTTACACTTTTTACCCCTTTACAGGGTTGAATTATCACAAAACCTAAGGTCTCAGTCGGTCTCTCATTTATTTTACTAAGTACTCGTAATAAATTAGTCCGACTACCTACTTAATCTTCTTTCACCATTCGCCATGTAAACTATGAACCCTCATTTTAAACCCTTAGGTGAATTTTGAAAAATCCTTCCTTAGTGCTCCCCTACACCATAAAAGTATCGTATGTGCCAAATTTGGAGTGTCTAGGACCAGCGGTTTAGGCTGTGCGTTGACATGTCAATCAGTTTCGACTTTTACTTAAAGATATATTGATCTATACAACTTCAGTTCCTTCAGCTAGCTGTCATAGACTATGCCAATATCGGAAAACCACCAATCATTGCATGTTCCTGTAACGCAATTTCGGGGAGGTACTAAAGCATGTCGGTGTTGGATTGGTACACAAAATTCTGCGAAACGCATAGGTACGAGTAAACTTGAACTTTGCTAATAACGGTACATGTTGGATTTTACCCAGGTACGCCTTCAGTCAGGTTTATTGAAATCGTAGTTCAACCAAATGTCTATAGGCTATATTTACAGACCGTGCGGTCTAATAATATTCTACATACGTATAATTTTAGTGAGTTGCACGACTTGCAGGATAATCCTTACGTTGAATATATCAATCAGTTATTGATAACCCTAGATGCAAAAATCATGACCATTTATTTCATAATTATTGTGCTCTATGCAATATCGTAAAGTCGTACGAGCATAAATAATAACAAAATGCATTTATAAAGATCAAAGTTATAAGATTAGATGTGTATTAATATTATTACGGAGAAAATATTTATGAAGTGAGCAATACCACATTTTATTATTTGCGAAGCGAAAAGCCATGTCGAGTAACCGTTTCCAATTTATATTCGTATTTAGCACTCGCTCAGACGCGAGGCCAAATAATATTGATTGCTCACATTTTAAGCAATGACGAAAGAAAATGTATTGCTATTAAACATAAGACTTCTTTTTATGCTTGTTAAATGTTATAAGCCTTTATTGTATAAACTTATTCTAAATTATGAAATAAACACATAAACATACAATAAAGAAATCTTATCTAAAATAAAAACTAATAATCTAAATAGAAAAGCTAAAAATACATTGTCAAATTGTTTTATTTGTATTGTCATCAAATAGGTATGTCCTTAATTATTTTCTAGATTTTAAGAAATTTTCGCGGAGCTAAAGTCAAACGGCGTAGGCATCGAGACGAAAAACATAATTATTATAAATACCTTTACAACTTTTATACGACACCATTAGCTAAATAGGCATGACCGATGTCGATGGTGTCAATGTTGCCAGTTGCCAAACCATAGCCAAATCAACAAGAGCTAATATAGAAAGGTACTAAAATATTTATCAATCAATTTCCTTTCTAGTATTCACATCACGCCACTGCGGATCGACAGACAAGCTCACTGCTTACCAACAAACATGCCGATTTCTCGAGAACTGCTTCAAAATATGAACTTTACTGTCTTTGGCTTAGAGACGTAATTTTAGCCGGAGAATTACTAAAGTATGAGGTTTTATAAACGAGCAACAGAGTCAATAAAAACACGTCCTTGCTTTATTTTGTTAACACTTTGGTGTCCGTATTGTGGATGCTAAGATCGCTAAGAGTTTGTTTAATTTGCTGTAGTTTGTGTAGTTTTTATATATGAGTTGTCAGTTTCAGCAGGTATTCACTAGAAAATGTTAGCATTATCTTACGTGATAATAAAAAAAATGCTTAAAGAAAATAATCAGGTAGGACGTACAATAGACGAAAGGTAAGAATCTCTTTTTAGGGTTCCGTAGCTAAAATGGCGAAAACGAAACACTTATAGATTCTTCATGTCCGTCTCTCCGTCTGTCACAGTCGATTTACTCAGAAACTATAAATGCTACTGTAATGAAATGAAACTGCTACATAATTATGATACTGTGTTTAAAAAAAAAGAGGATGTACATAAACATGTCAATAGAAAGGTATTTGAAAATGATGTAAAGGTTTCTAAAACTCATTTTTATTTAAGCGGACGGTTTTCGTGATATCAGCTCTCAAAGTCTTAAAAAGTGTGGTTCCCCCGCCCTCTATTTTTTTAACTAGGTACACGGTATAAAATTCTGAAAATATATATTATGCATTTTAATAAACTCTTTCAACGATTTCTGGTTTGATTAAATTACCTATCTCTTATAGTTTTTGAGATAGTTTGATCTAATGTATTTTTTTAATGATAAATGGTACGCGCGCAAGTCAGACTTGCACTTGACCGGTATTTATTTTAACTTGACGAATAACTACTGTTCAATAATATTATTTAACATAAAACTTTTTACATTTGTAGAATAGGTCTATGACCTGATAGATTTTTTAATTTGTTGCTATGACAACAAGATGTTATTTTTCTCTTCGTAGCTATATGTACGACTAGCAACATGTATTTTATAATTTAAAACTCAATATAGTTTCTTATAATTCAAAAGCTGTTGTATTTTCTTGTACATACAGCTTTTAGTGGTCCTTCGTTTAAATTCAGTGGAATACAGTGAAATTTTTGTGTATTTTCGGCAAGTGCAGTGATCAATAATCGTCCTATAGTGCGATATTTGTTAAACGGCGGCCGGGGATTTTTGACCGAGATTCTATAAATTTCGCGTCAAATCACAATAAACACAATCTATAATTGTGAAGCTGTTAATTTCAATGAAATATAGTTCAATAATACTATAATAATTTGACGATTCAAGTGACGTCACATCCAATTTTTTTCATGTTGGCTTTAGTTGAACCAACTTATTGCATCGTGTGGAACAGCCATATTGTCAATGGTCTATCAAGATTTTTCTTTATTTATGCTGTCTGCTGTCATCTCATACGTCAACGTCAAGTGCATTGTGTCAGCTTGCTCGATTCTGCGGTTGAATTAAATAAATAAAAGTTTTTCAAATCTTTCCGCACTGTGTTAAGTTACGTTCGGTGAGTTACGCTGCTTTATGATGCCTCCCGACGAAGAGCTAAAAAGAATGCGTTTTGCGCGAGGACTTCTTAAAGGTACCGTGACTAGAATGGAGCATTTTACGAGTGATACCGAAAAGTTAACTTCTGCTTCTTCGGCTATGCTGGAAGCTCGCAAGGAAAAGTTGATAAAAACCTTTACGGAATACGAAACTCTCCAAGTGGACATTCTGACGCTTGATGATAAAGATACTGAAGACTTAGCGATTGTTGAAAACCAATACTTTTCGGTGTTAGCAAAGTTAAATGCTCAAATAGATGCGTGTAAACCGTCTGTGAGTCAGGCTTCTACCAGCTCTGCTACTAACGATGTTAAAAGTTCGTCGAAACTGCCGTGTATCGATATCCCAACCTTTACTGGGAAGGATTTTACCAAATACACTCCATTCATGGATTTATTTAAAGCAGTAGTTGACAAGAATGCCTCACTCTCAGATGTTCAAAAACTGTTTTATTTGAGAAAGTTTTTAGCTGATGAAGCATTGTCAGTGATAATTAATCTGCCGCTTGTCAATGACTCATATAAACAGGCAATTGATTTATTGCAAAAGCGCTTTGACAACAAAGCCCGGATTGTTTCCAGTCATGTAAATGTCATACTTGACATGCCTGCAATGAAAGTAGGTACAGCAGCCTCTATTAGAACTTTTGTAGCCAGTGTGCAGCAGCAATTGTATGCTTTAAGAAATTTACAGCAACCTGTCAATGAATGGGGTATGCTGCTTTTGTCTATTTTGACAAGAAAATTAGACTCTTATACAAATAGAGCCTATCAGCTTGATAGAAATTTGGAGGTTTTACCAACAGTGTCCGAATTGATTGCATTCCTTGAAAAACGCGCGACAGCTTTAGAGGATAGTAGTACTCCTGTCAATGCTTCTGAGGTTAAAGACTGTAAAAAGTTTACACCAAAGGTAACCAATGTTGCCGCAATCAAGGTTAGGAATTGTGTATACTGTGATAAAGCATGTCATGCTCTCCATGCTTGCCCCAAATTTCAGATGTCTTCGATAGAAGACCGCCTTAACTTTGTGAGTGATAAAAAATTATGCTCTATTTGTTTGAGGAAGCATGATAGCAAATGTACATTTAATTTTACATGTCAGACATGTAAAGGGAGCCACAACACTTTGTTACACAAAGATGAGCGCGTTGCTGTGGTTAACCATGTTATACAAACAAATGCAGATAATGTCTTGCTTCCCACTGTTAAAGTAAAATTATATGATAAACATGGTAAGGCAGTAATTTTAAGAGCTTTACTGGATGGTTGTGCAATGGGATCTCTCATTACTAGATCTCTTGTAGAAAAATTAAAATTAAAACCAAAAACCCAGACTTCCAACTTAATTGGAGTTTGTGGCAATAAAAATAAAATGAAACAATATGTAGAGTTTATTGTACACTCTCCAGTGAATAAAGAAGTCCAAGTGCAGGTTAAATGTAATGTTGTAGACACCATCACACCCGACCTTCCTCTGAAACCGGTTGATCTGACCAAATTGAAAATCCCGGACAACATTGTTTTATCGGATAATGAATTTCATAACCCTGGTCCCATGAATTTACTGTTAGGGGCTGAAGTCAATTTCAAAATTATATCTTTGGATGGTAACATTGAAATTCCGGATGAGCCATTTTTGCAAAAAACATTATTTGGTTATGCGGTAGCTGGCTCTTTATCCGATGAATGCTTTCAGGAATCAGGATCAATTTTTGGTAAATAATTTCATTATATGTAATGATCATAAATTGGAGGATGTGATGGAGCAATTCTGGCTTGCAGAAAGTATACCTGAGCAAAAGGTCAATGTAAATAAAGAATTTCAAAAAACTGAAAAATGTTTTCAAGAAACAACTAAACTGATTGATAATACGTTTCAGGTGGATATGCCTCTTGTTGATAACATGCAAAACCTTGACCTCGGAAATTCTTTCTCAGTCGCATTGCAAAGGTTCTTGACACTGGAGAGAAAATTTAAAAATTGTCCCGAATACTTTAATAAATATAAGGAATTCATTGATGAGTATCTATCTCTGGGGCATGCCAAAATTGTTGATATTGACAATTATGATATTCAAAATGGGCCATGTTTCTTCCTAGGGCATCATGGTGTTATAAATTTGTCCAGTTTGACTACACCTCTTCGTGTGGTCTTTGACGGGAGCATGAAGTCCAAGTCTGGGCTATCTCTGAATGATGTCCTTTTGAATGGACCAACAGTTCAGAGTGAACTGTTGGACATACTGCTTTTCTGGAGAACCTTTATATACACACTTAGTTGTGATATCACAAAAATGTTTAGGTGCGTTCAGATGAATCCTGAGCATGCTCCTCTTCAGAACATACTTTGGCGTGATAACTAGGGCTGCCAACCAAAAATCACGGATATGCGGGACATTCGCGATTAAATTGCGGGACTTGGCTATAAAATGCGGGACGGGAATACCATAAACATTAAAAAACAATGGTTAATTTCAGATCGTTTCAATTTAGATGCACCTAATGCACCCAACGCAATCATTGATATTTTGGCAGTTATACACGTTCAGTGCACTGTGCTCGGGGGCTATTGGTGCGGACGTCGCGGTATATTCAAATTAACATGACGAAATCTTAAATTGCTTTCATTTACGTATTCATATTATTATTTTAGTATATTCAGTTAAGTATTCCGTTAAAAGCGGGACAAGTGGCGTCCCGCGTGAACCCTTTGCGGGACTCATACTTTAGGGCCCCAGAAACGGGACGTCCCGCATATAGCGGGACGGTTGGCAGCCCTAGTGATAACCCTAGGGAGCCCATCAAATGTTTGCAGCTTCAAACAATTACCTATGGTTTGAAACCCTCAAGCTATTTAGCAACAAGATGTCTTATAGAGTTAGCTCAAAGATATAAAAGTATGTATCCATTAGCCGCTGAAGCAATGTTTAAGAGTACCTATGTTGATGATGTAATCACGGGTACTGATGACCAAGGTCAACTCATTGAACTCAAAAACCAGCTTATAGATATGTTAAAAATAGGTGGATTTAAACTACATAAGTGGAGTTCAAATTTACCACAAGCTCTTGATGGAATTTCTAGTGAGCATAAATGTTTAAAACAGTTAGACATTAATCAAAATAATATTGTAAAAACATTGGGCCTGAAGTGTGATGTCCTGAATGATCAGCTCACCTTTAAATGCCCTGACTCTGATAGTGTTGAAATAAATACTAAAAGGAAGGTATTAAGCTATATCGGCCAAATTTTTGACCCTTTAGGATTGATAGGGCCAATAGTTGTAGTTGCTAAGTTGCAGATGCAGAGGCTTTGGTCGCTTAAAAACTTAAAATGGGATACTCTTTTACCCCAAGACGAACTTAAATTATGGGATGCTTTTATAGAAGCCTTAAAAAGTATGGGAACTTTAATCATTAGCAGATGTGTCAACACCACTAATAAGGCCTATGTTCAGTTAGTTGGATATGCTGATGCATCAATGAAAGCTTTTGGTTGTTGCATATATCTAAGAATAGTGAACTTAGATGGAACTGTCGACACAAACCTTTTGTGCTCTAAATCAAGAATTGCTCCACTAAGTAAAAGCATTACCATACCCAAACTTGAATTGAACAGTGCACTTTTACTTGCCAAACTTGCACACAGGGTTTATAATCTTTTGAGCTCTAGATTTCAATTAGCTGTGTTTTTACACAGTGACTCACAAATAACATTAGCATGGATCAAGTCAGGTAGTGCTAAGTCAAATGTTTATGTGTCAAACAGAGTCTCACAGATCCAAAGTCTAACTAAAGATTTCAAGTGGCTTTATGTCCCTACTTCCGATAACCCAGCAGATCTTCTGTCTAGGGGATGTCATCCACAAAACCTTAAATTAAACAAACTGTGGTGGCACGGCCCTAGCGATCTGTCCAAGGTTGATCATAAATATGTGGTTTCTGAAGACCAGGTTCAAATTTCTGATGAACATGAAAATGAAGTATGTGTGAACATATGCAGTACTTCTCAATCTGCCGAGGATCATCAGAACTCCATACTGAATATTATAAACAAATATTCAGATATTAACAAGATGCAGAGAGTTGTTGCTTATATTTTGAGATTTTCTCACAACTGCGGGACAAAAGGTAATGACCAGAAATATTCAGGTCACCTACTACCCTCTGAACTCAACAATGCTTTGATGGTCATCATATCGTGCATTCAGAATAAATATTTCAGTCCAGAAATTCAATCTCTAAAAAATGGCCTACCAATAAAATCTAGCCTAATTAATTTGCATCCTTTTCTGGACAAGCATAATATTATGAGAGTAGGAGGTAGACTTCAAAACGCAGAGGATATTTCATACAGCCAGATGCATCCTGCTATACTTCCCAAGCACTGTCACTTAACTACCGTTTTAATTCGGAATGAGCATTTGCGCCTTAAACATGCAGGAGCGAGGGCAGTGTTAGGATCCCTTTCAGAGAGATTTTGGATAATCAGTGCCATATCTCAGGTTAAAAATATTGTGACTAAGTGCATTATTTGTGCCAAGATGAAATTTAAAGCTGCTCAGCAGTTGATGGGTTCCCTCCCAAAAGAGAGATTAGAGGCGGTTAGGCCCTTCCATATCTCAGGCGTGGACTTCTGCGGCCCATTTAACGTTAAAGTAGCAAGAATTAGGAGACCATTAATTACCAAAGGATATGTAGCTGTCTTTGTGTGTTTTGCCACCAAGGCTATACACTTGGAGCTGGTCAGTGACCTTACAACTGACGCATTTTTGGCATGCCTCAAGCGATTCATAGCCAGGCGGGGTATGCCTAGTAAGATATTCTGTGACAATGCGAAGACTTTCAAAGGGGCTTCTAATGAATTAAAAAGACTGTATGAGCTGTTTGCATCTCAGTCTCACATAGATGCCGTTGAAAACTACTGTTTACCCAATTACATCCACTTCAAATTTATACCGAGCTATGCACCTGAATTCGGTGGTTTATGGGAGGCTGGGGTCAAGAGCTTTAAACACCATTTTAAAAGAATTGTTGGTAGTATTGCGTTGACATTTGAAGGTTTATACACTGTTATGACTGAAATAGAAGCTATTCTAAATTCCAGGCCTTTGTTGCCATTGAATTCCGACATATCAAGTTGTGAATATCTCACGCCGGGGCACTTTATCATAGGTCAATCTATGATAAGTTATCCAGAAGTAGATTTATCAAATAAGTCCATTGACAGACTCAAATTTTGGAATACCTTAACTAAAATAAAACAAGATTTCTGGCGAATTTGGTCAAGGGATTACCTAACGCAATTACAGAATAGACCCAAGTGGAGACAATCACAGCCTAATATAAAAGTAGGAGATCTTGTTATTATTCGAACTGATCATATTTCACCCCTAACGTGGCCAATGGCAAGAATTGTTAAGACAATCCCTGGACGTGACGGTAGAGTCAGAGTTGTAGAAATTAAAATGAATAATAAGATCTACACCAGATCTCTTCAAAAGATTTGTCCACTACCCATTTGAGGGTTGTATATATGTGTCATTTGATATTTTTTATATTTACTGGTTTAATTTCAAGATATATAAATATCTGAATTTGTGTAGAGTGTCTAGTTATATAGTTTGGATTGTGCTGGGCAATAATTTATTTTTATGATTTTAAAGAAATTAAATATTACCTTTCTGTTATAAATGTCTTCTGTCCTAGGCCAACTATGTTCAATAATATTATTTAACATAAAACTTTTTACATTTGTAGAATAGGTCTATGACCTGATAGATTTTTTAATTTGTTGCTATGACAACAAGATGTTATTTTTCTCTTCGTAGCTATATGTACGACTAGCAACATGTATTTTATAATTTAAAACTCAATATAGTTTCTTATAATTCAAAAGCTGTTGTATTTTCTTGTACAACTACCGAAGATAAATCCTGACTCGGAGAATCACTCGGACTCGCACATATTATGTCGCAATTATTGTTAGGCGTTGGAAATGTTGGAATGCATATCTTATTATTTATAGATAAAATTATGAAGGAAGACAGAATTCATAAAAGAACTCAACTACATTTTTACTCATGATAATAATAATAACAAGGTACCTTAAATAAGTAACTGTAAAAATGTAAAGGGATTCATTATTAAATCTTAATTGTGGGATGTATAAAAAATGTGAATGATACAATTTTCTACCAGTAATACTACCATGAATTTTCTTCGCATGATTCATTTAAATAATTAATTTCTAATGCAGTAGGTTCCCACGTTCTTCATAGTACCTTTTATTTATTTTCCCTTTACATAAACAACTCAAATTGCGAATTCATGTGTAAGATTAAACATACGTAATATAATCGTACCATTTTTTCATTACATTACCATATTGTTTTTTCATTTCAGCAATCTCTTTGACCTTTTGCACAATAAGCAGTTCAAATGCCGATATAATTTATACAAGGACGCATAAACTGGGTAAAACTGAAACAAAAATCTGCAGATTTCATAACGGCTGGTATAGAAGATGTTATCCGTCAAGCGGCACGGAAGCGTTAATAAAACCATCATAAAAGTATACTTCATTAGAATACGCGCCAGCCTCGGGCAAGGAGGAAATTGTCAACAAACTCCCGAGCGTTTTTCTTTTCGCACAATTTATGATTGCGAATTCTTCAAGTTCGATACATTTGGTCAAATATTCAAGCCACATTGAGGTTTAATCACTTTCAAATTGTATGTTTCTGGTGTAAATGAAGGTTATTTCTTTCTTTTCTTACAGATTTTACGGACACAAAATAATGGCAATGGCACTAATTCATGATTTCATTATGTACGTATTTTCACAGCCAGCAGTGCTTAGCTGGCCTGCGTTTGTATTCATTTATTTCTTAAGTTTGTAAATTCCTATTTTATAATTACTAGCAGATATAAAAAAAATACTTACCATGTATTTGCCATCCTTGTAATACTGGCAATGTATCACGAAGTGAAAAATGTATTTCACGCTTCGATTGAAGTGCGCAACAAACGAGTGAAACAAGACCCACATTCGTAACCACGATTAGGTACCAACCCACAAACGATTCAGATTATATTTGGCCAATTCTCAAAGCGACAAATCTCATATTATTCCGACCAAATATATGCAATTTGTAAGCCTCGCTGGTTTTATCACGTGAAGATTCCCTTTCCCCTTTCGATACGCTATGACATTAAACCGGTGTTATTTCCAACAAAATGCTTGATAAATTTTATGATACACAGCACGGTAATGTACCCAAGGGTGGTATCGTGTTTTCCGCATAAGCAAGTGCTATACGAACATCTTGTCATGCAAATTTATGCAAAGCGCAAAAGTCGATACGAAGTCTCTTGATAGAACCCGGACTAGCATCTTGTAATGTCTATGTGTGTCATGTTACACAACTTATTCTTATTCCATTCATTCATCCATTAGTCGTATGTGAAAGTAAGCATGATTTAATATAAATTTGCGCTCTGAATGGAGCAAACATGACATTATGAGTGCTTCTGTAATCGTAGCAATGAGATTAATGAAATTCGTCACACTGCTACTAAGACATCAATAAACGATTAAAATTACGTATATTTTTGACTGTGCTCGACATGTTTTGGAGAACCTACGTCTCCATCGCGTATCATTTCAATTGAACACGGCCCTCTCGTTGTACTGTGACAATGCTGCGCTGACTGTTGACGCGCCCGCAGCTCGGCCCAATAGGTACCTAAGTTTAGATAAACTTTGAGAGTGAGAGTACGTCGGCACTGGTCGCATAAAGACGAGCTCAGTGCTTTATAATGTAAACTATATTCCGAAACATTACCCCAACCCATACTTACTAAAAGTATGCGAGTTTACGCATTTCACGATTGTTTTGTTTCGTGTTTAACATGTTACCATTGTGCTATTTATTATTACAAGTGATTTACCTCGTCTTGGTTTAAGCGCCTGAATATTCATATTATTCATTCGATGTTTAATATTTTAAGACAAACCTTGGACGATGGATTTTTTTCTGCCTTGTCACTTAGTTTCTTCAGGGATATTGAAGACTTTCTCATCAGGCTTCGATCAAAAAACATAATCGTGTCTGATGTCTGTCAAAAATGTGTACTTGTCCAATAAAAAGAAAACTGCCCATTTTTTCCCATTCTTAAAAAACGTAACGAAGTAGGCAAGTTGTGTAAGTATAAATAAGACTGTGACATTACACAATTATATCAACTGCCAACACAAGTAATAATATTGCCATTGTTGTTTCATGATTATTCTTAAATCATAGACCCATTATTCAGCAACAAGAACACGCAATCCATAACAAATACAACGACAAACTAACCTCACTAAGCTCGCGATAAACATATCAATCAAATACTCAATTTTTCACCACTCCAGCATTACTCGAGCAGTGGCCATTTTTACTCGATGATTACCATTTTCTGCGCAGGAACTGGCAGTAATTTCGTACAAAATGAGTCGATGTTGCCAGCGATAAACATCTTAATTCCATCGTTTTCACCTCACTAGAATGAATATAGTATTTATATTAATAATGGATAAGATCAAAGGTCGAGTGTCGCGTGCGCCGTCCAGAGAGTTGGCAACTGCTGAAGTAGATTACGTAAGACGTAGATAATGATCGGTAAATGGTACCTTAAATTAAAACGATTTTATACAATGTCCCTATGCAAATAGCGTTCTACCCGATATGACTCATATTAGGTTCGTACCAATCGTCATGCGTTTTACAAATCGACGACTTACAATAAAAAAATTGAAATCTCTTTCAGACGCAAGAGGTTAAAGAATTCCGCACTGATGTAGCTATATGTAAAATATGTTTATAACATACTATCTTGTTATACTTACACATATTATTTTAAGGAAAGTAGACCAAGTCTCGAAACGAATACTAGTTATTATTAGTTCTCAGTTTATTTTGTAATTTACTTTCAGTCCCATTGTCCTAAATATATATTTCCCTCTAGGTATTCAAAGTAGGGTCCAGATGTTCACGCAGCATTCCCGTTTGTATAAAAAACATCTAAACTATACTGTTTGTCTATACATTCATATTAATTAGGTACGTATCCAATTATCTTGGTGAGAGAAGTGTGGTGACTCGTAAATTGCTGTACTTTAAAAAATATTTTTTACTACAAAATAATACTAATTATATGGGTAAACGCAAAGTTGATAATTACAACGCCAAATTTTGATTACAGTCGTTTATTCAAAAATTAATTATCAAGACACCCAGCTGAATAAATACGGGAACATTCATAATATTTATTTATTACGTTGAAGCAAAACCAAATCCACAGCGTAAAACCTCCACAGTCGAGTGCGGAAAGTTATGAATCCTCCTCTCGCACGAGAAAGATGTAAATCACTTCAACATTTTATTTCTCTTCCGTTTACAAAGCATAAATCACGAAATTTTAATAACAATTCGGAAACTTTTAACTTCCATCTGCGTTTCCCAAGTTATTTTGCTCACAACTGTACTTATACATATAGCGTTACGTTTGCGAGATTTGGCTTCGCTGAAATATCAGTTATAGTTTGAAAAAAAAGGGAAACTATGACTATTTTTATGTACAAATAATAAGTATAAGTAGGTACCGTTTGTTATGGCCAATCTACCCAACTGTAGTCCAATACTTCAACTATGGTCCAAAGTTTCAACTTGTAACTAAGCATCAGTCCCAATATTATTCTTGTTTCGTCCAATTTTTTTTTAATCATTAATGAGCACTTGAAAATCTTTGGCTTAAAACTTGCTTGATTAGGTACTCAGTTTGCTGCTCTTACTTCAGTTTTAAGACCACAGTGTGGAGCTTTTGACTATAGTTAGGTGGTGGGTATTTAAAACGTTTGATCACCAAAATTTGTCTCGGAAATAAACATTATTCAAAGGAAAAAAATGCATAAAAGCTTAAGTTTCCTTAGACCTAATTGTTCCTCATTTACAGTTATAGACCTAAAGTGCTAAATTAGACTATGTACATGACTCAGTTTATACTTTCCCGACAGTTCCATATTTTTAACGTACAAATACTTATGATAAAATCACATTTGCCTCAAAGCATCGCATGCCAAATGAACCTAAGTACTATTTTCTATTTAATAATAATAACGACCACTACCTAGTACATTTAATTAAGATTGACTTCAATTAGTTACATAGTTCCAAAACAAATATATAAAACAAGGTAAGTACACGAATCGAGCATTCAAACGAATGCTTGAAGAAATTATATTTCAGTTTCACTAGAAATAATTATTACATGTACATCCAATTACAATACTTATATTAATACTGGCGTATAAAAAATCCGACATTCCTAATAGGGTGTGTTTAGAATTACATATATGGCTAGGTAATTATATTTACAATGTAACAAAATATACAATACAAAAGCGGGCACCAATTTTATTTATGGTCGCTTATCAACAAACCATTGACATGCCATTTTTACGAAATAATTTAAAATAAATAGATAACGAAATTACCTATTACATCTAGATTATGTTACGTCACAGACACTATGTAAATTATTAAATTTACATAAAATACATATTGAAACAAAAATTACATGTTATAAATTAACAATACTTTTATTTAAATTCATATTTCAGACAAATGCTTGAATTACCAATCCTATTGCTAACTCTAAAAATTAGAACGTCCTAATTGGTAACAAAATAATCGTAAATTACGAGACATAAAATAAACCAATGGTTATTCAAATGCTTACTCTATCAACAATAATTAAATTTAGAATTTATTCCTTTCCTAAATCGAAATTACCTACTTAATGTACCTAAGTATAATTTAAGGGGTATCGTACAACAATAACATTAGTATCTATAAACATTTAAAATATCGAAGTACTGCGTACATTTTTACATTCAGTAACTATTTAGGTAAAATTATGTACTTATACATACTAACGTATAAAATATGTAAACTAGTACGTTAAGAAATATTTCAATATTTAGCAATATCACAAATTGCCATGTGAGCGTGTTTACTTAGCTCTCTATGTGTTCGTTCCGGAAAAGTTAAACTTACGTGAGTGAAATTTGTTTTTCTTTTGTATACATTAACCAAAGTTAGATTTGATCAACGAGTTCATGAGATAATTTATATGTTTAATATCTGCTTTAGAGTATACGTTACTGAAAATAGGTATTACGTACAATTTACAGAGCAAAGTGGGCATAATTACGAGAATGGAGGAAACCTCCATGCAATGCTTGGCTTTTTCTAGCAACCAAAGTTTGAAAAGGCAGCAAAATGTTATGTAACTAGTTTGTTTGTGGGGCCACCCAGGTGTAGATACATTATGTAATAAAAATAAAATTATGGATTGTAGAGTTCCAACTGAACCCAAGTTTTTGCCTGTGAATATTTCCTTCGAGGAATGTACGAGCACCTAACAGCTATTTGAGCTCCATAGAGACGCCATAATTTAAGTCTGTTTTAGTGCAAATATTTCACGACAATAACTCGCAGCTTTCTCGTAACTACCCGTGTCTTTTGTAATAGTATTAATAAAGAAATGGGTCGCTGCGCGCTGTCACGCACTACATAGGCTAGCCCTTCTGGTAGATAAGTCTAGAGCAATGTCAGCGCTGTCACGCACTACAATAAGCTAGCCCCCTGGTAGATAAGTCTAGAGCAACGTCAAGACAGAAACAAATATGACCAGTAAAAAAGCGATGGGGGTTTCAAGCGAAGCGGCCCGCTTGGCAGCGGCGAGGGCACTGGCAGCTGCCTCCACACACTGGCGGTACGCTGCCAGCTCGAGGCAGGTGATGGCGCAGAAGTGCTGGTGAGCGCACGCGCCGTCGCATTCTGAGCCATCGTGCTTCACATTGTATGCGCGGAAGTATCTGAGGAAGAAGAATTTTGTTGAAAACCGACCTACGGATAGTGAACTTTTGGTAAGGTTAGCTAGGCGTCTTTCCTTCGTGTTCCAGTTCAAATAAAGCTTACTAGTGAAAATTTAAGTCTGCTACAAGGTTGAAGGAGTATTCTTTGGAATTGTTATATTCACTTACGGCCTGTACTTATCCGTGGATGAATATATTCGTCACATAAAATTATCACCATCTTTTCCCCGGGCAAATATAACAAAAAGACAGCAAACATTTATCTGACAGATATGATTTATTCGACGATAGAAACAGGTCCTTAGTCACCTATATTAAACAGAGCATAAATAACCTTGTACTATCGGGTTCAAAATAGCGTGGACACCTCTAGGGCGACTTTCCTATGCGCTCGCTTGAGCTCTGTTAGCATAGGTTGTCTTATCCACACTAGATGGCGCTGCTGGCGAAGCGCAATGAACTATTTAGAAGGTCTACCGCGAACTTGGAGAATCGTAAATGTCGAGCATCTATCTCCGTCACTCTAATAAAGGCGTCTTCAACTTGACAGAGACAGATACTTGAAATTAACGATGTTTATAGTTCGCTGTAGGCTCTCTGATTATTAAAATATTTTAAATAATGAATATTATCTACCTAATAATATTATTTAGTATACTTTTGTGGTAAATAAATAAAACCACATTTATAAATAATTATGTTTATTCTTAAATCATTAGAAAGAAGATGAGCGCTTTCGAAATGTCAGTTTACTAAAAAACACCGTTCAAAAATAGTTCATTACAAATATGTAATAATATTTTATAATTATTTACATATTGGTCCGATTATTCTATAATTAATATAAATAAGGCAACATTCCACAGGTTCAATCACTTTGAATAAACATTAAGACACGTCAAAATTATTTACCTTATTTTAATCTTAAATAGACCCAAGTATCAGTAGTTTCAACCAGTCAAATAACTTTCGGAATCGATGTAATCTCCTGATATCTATGTATTATGTAAACAGTTTTGAATTGATATTTCATTCATAGTCGTAGGTGAATAAAAATCGATCACTCGGTCAGGCGGTATTTAGCCTAGTGTAGTGCTACCCACCCATTTCAACCAGAGACCCAATATTATTAAACGATGGGCTATCCAGTATTTCTTCGCCTAGGGAACACAGTAAAAGTTACAGACATATTTTAGTACAGTTGATCACTAGCTGTTCAGACTGCCGACGAGTAAATTTTCTAAGAGTATTCACTCGCCCGCGAAGAATAAACTCGCCGATAGCTACCTACTCACTGCTCGCAAGTAGCTATCGGCATGTCAAATCAGCAGTAGGATTTGTGATTGTCAAATTGGTAAAGGCCTATTGTTCCGCTTGAGGATAACAACGATTTTCTAGTTGAATTCATACGCCAGAATGCTCAGAAGAGCGAACCTAGAAAGGTTCGCTTTACATTTATTATATCGAGAGCTGAGTGGCCAAACCCGATAAGTCGAGATATTTTTTCATTGAAAAAACAAACCTCACGTAAGTGACATTTAGTTCGTAATTCAAAAACCGGTTTTCTCGAGTTATCGGCTTTGACCCCGCCACCTTCGATACCCCGTAAAACCTCTCGTTTCACATGACACGAGTTGTAACAACTGAGATTTTTTCCCACCTGTTACCACTTTAATATTTGGTGGTATGATACCACTGGTATCTACTGGGAAAAAGAAATCCCACGATTTTTAATTCCCAGTTGTTACCACTTGTGGGAATAAATAATAATAATAAATATCTTGGGACATCTAACCCAAATCAACCTAGTCCCACGTTAAGCTCAATTAAGGCTTGTGGGTGGGTGATGTGGGTACCAAGCGACGATATATATATATATAATAGATAGAAAGATATAGATACTTAAATACATAGACAGCCATGACCAAGGAACAAAATATTTGTGATAAATAAATGCACAAATAATGCCCTCGCCGGGATTCGAACCCGGAACCTCCAGCTTCGTAGGCCAGGTTACTATCAACTAGGCTACGGAGGCTGACGCCCCCGAAACTATGGTCTAATACCGTAAAATCACCTAACTATGGTCCAATACTGCAACTATATAATAGTCCACAATTTCAATTCTTAATAAACATCAGTCCCAATCTTCTTGTTGGGAGCATTTGGAGTTTAGTTAGGTAGTTTTACGGTACTTATTGTGTTTATTCAGGAATTGCTAACGGACAAAACACAAAAAAATAGGACACTTCATTTTTTTCTTATTTTTTATTAATTAATTACAAATTACAACCAATCTTAATCTTAATAAATAATTTATGTCTTGTTAGCAAAAAACGCTGTTTAATCAATTTGCAGTTGCACTTATGAATGATAATACGTATTAAAAGAAATACAAAAGCTGTATCTGATTTTAACCCTATATATTTTATTACTTTATCTACAAGGCGTATTTATTTCAAACCAAAACATAATAATAAATCTTATGACTGCACAATGGAAGCTAAAACATATTTTTTTATTATATTTGCCAATTTCTAAGAATTAACTTTTCACAGTTATAGATTAATCCTTATTAATATGAGGGTAAGACTCACCATTTTTCCGATAGCCTTAACGTCATATATATATAAGGCTCATTTCGAAACTATCAAATGTTCATTTTTAGAAATCGGCAACTTTAATAACTATTATACTACAAGATATGTAAGGTTCTGAAATTAAATTACCTTCAAGCTATTGAGCGATTTCATGTTTACATTTTATTTTTCAACGAGTTATGTGCTAAGACATACCATCTTTTGGCTTGGCTTTTACCATCAATAGAAATTGATAACTTTGTAAACAAACAATCTAAAGAAAAATCCATAATCAAGTACTATTTTATTGTTTTAGGATAATGTAATGGCATGAGTTGGTTAAATAAATAACACATTAAGTGAGCAGTGTTTATAACGTTGATTGGAAATTAAACACATTTTGAATACGAGGTGTGCTTTAATTTAACTAATTTACACCGTAAAAAAAGTGTAAGATTTATAATTATTAGGCAATATTGTTTACTTTTTATTGAGGTTTAAGCTTAAGTATCATTTCCGAAAACGGAAAAAGATTGAAACTTCGCCTCAATAAAACTACTTAAAGGTATTGGCAACCGTAATATCTATTTAGCAACTGAAATAAACAATAATTACGATTTGTTTTACGAGACTATTACTATTAATTAAAAAATAAAAATCAATTAGTAGATTTTATAGATTGTCATCCATCCACCATCACTATTTTTGGGAATCAAAAGTTTTGACATAACTTACCAATCCTAGAATTCGACGTTCCGTTGTGCTTACATAAATCCCAGCTGGAAAGTGTTATAAATATTATTATTTATTACTATTAATCAAAAATACAAACTACTAAACTTCCTTCACTGTTACATGTCATTGTAATCGAGAAATTTAAAGTAAGGGAGTCAATAATTGTCTTATTTAGGTAGTAGTTTTTTTAAACACCACTGTTTCGTAGCCTAAGAAAATTATTATCTTATTGATAAAATATTTTTAAACAATCTTAAAAATATACTTACTTGACTTTAACAAGTCCAGTAAGTGTATTTTTTATATTATTTAATATCGGGTGTAACCCCCCTCGTTATCAATAACTGCCTGTAATCGGGAACGCATTGATGTTATTAAATTTGAACATAAATCTGAACCACGAATACTTTCCCATATTTTTAAGCAATGTGCTTCCAACGCTTCCGGGGCCCTTTCATTTTTATTATCCCAGCGTTGGACAATAACACCCCATACATTTTCAATCGGATTTAAATCCGGTGATCTAGCAGGCCAGGAAATAACTTTAATATTATTTTTGTGTTTTCCAAACCATTCTTTGACATTACGCGAACGGTGTATAGGACAATTATCTTGCACAAACGACACCAACGGCAATTCTGCTTCTGGATACACATTTAGAACTGTAGGTAACATGGTCTCCTCCAACACTTCTACATAATGTTCACTATTTGCACGGCTAGGTATTCTGACAAGTTCTCCCGGACCAGCTGCACTCATCCAACCCCACATGTTCACTGTGATACGCCCCGATTCCATGTTGGGCACGACATGATCGTTGTCGTATCGCGTATTATTTCGACGCCACAAGCTCAGGCGTCCGTGTTGACTGGATTTAAAAGTCTTCTCGTCAGTGAAGACGACACTAGTCCAGTCGTCAAGAAGATGGTCCCGAGCAAACTGTAACCTTGCCGTTTTGTGAGCATCCGTCAGCAAAGGTTTGATGGCATGTCTGCGGTGATGGATGCCTTCCTCATGAAGCACACGACGAACCGTAAGCGGACTTGTGCCAAACAAACCGGCGTAGTGTCTTGTGGGCCTAAATCCGTCTTCCTCATATTCCCGCACCATCAACTGACGTTGCTGTGTGTCAATGAGGCGTGGTCTTCCAGTTTTATGCCGGTGGGACAAAGACCCTTCTCCTTGGTATCGATCTACCCATAAAGAAACAGTTTTCCTCTGAAACAATTGTAAAAAATATAATATAATTATTATTAAATTATAATGCAAACATTTTAATACCGAAAAGAAGTAAATTAAACTACTTACGTTGACACCTGTTTCTCTAGCAATCTCTGATTTATTTTTGCCTTCCTTATGCAAGGCAATTATTTGCGATCTGGTTATCATATCAATATTGCACGAAGAACTCATTCTTATAATCAGCTAGTAACGGTAATACACTTTCAATCGTATACGGTAGCAGACAAAGGAACATGCGATGAATCTTTGATTAAGAAAAAAATCAGCACTAGTATGGTATTTAGAAAACTTAAACTTACCCTCTTACGTTTTTATAGTATACATTTTTATCAATATATTGAAACGTTGATATGCCATTCTAACGTTAGTCTTATGGTAATAAAACTGTAATTCCCTTAGCATATTTTACGGATAATATACCAAGGTTTCAACTGACGTTATATTTCGGCGGCTTTACTGATAACACTTTGGTTCAGTGGTTTGCGCATACGGCTTCTAAACTAGAGTGCCCAGGTTCGTATCCCACGAATATTAAACTAATTTGTGTTTTTTTAAATCTTGGCCAAAAAGGGCTTTCCGGCTACGCTACGCTCCGGTGGGTGAATTCAAAATACACAGGATGTTTGAACAGATTTAATAATGTCTCAATAATGACAATAAAAAAAAACAAAAAGTATCCTAAAAAAAAGATAAGTCAGTAAGTAGAAAAGAATTAGTCTCGTCAGAATACTCGAGGAGTTATAAATAAAGTTTAAATCTGTGTGCACAATTTTTTTTAGTTTTTTGACTATCAACGCCATCTAGGGACAGCTAACATTACTACTAAGATTACCTTTACATCTGTAATAGCCTTGTTACATCAATCCCACAAAGGTGGCGCTCAATTTAGCTTCAAACGATAGTTTTGTTCGATTGCCCAGGCTCTTTTGAACGCTATAGTACATATACAGGGTGTAAATCTAATACGGGCAAAGCTCTTAACGGGTGTTAGTTTACGACACAATAAGTACATTCAAATAACTTTTACTTAAAATAAGAGCAACAAAATTTTCCATACAAAATAATTCGGCGCGCAATGTAGAGCAACATACGCGAGTTAAACACTCGTTGACAGCTAATTTCAAAAGCAGATGACGTAACTGCCATATCAACAATAACAAATGTTCGTACCTACATTGCTGCTCCGATAATCTTAAAAAAATTCTGTGGGGTCATAATTAAGAGTAATTTTGAAAAAACCTTGTAATCCATGATCACTCTAATGAATCCCATGCCTGGTTTAAATGATCGCCCGTATTAGATTTACACACTGTATGATTTGACAACCCAGAATATTTACTCATTTTTAGTTCTCTACTTGGCTGTAATATTGAGGGAGATTGTATTCAGGACTCAAGATTCGAAATGTATAAAAGCCATTTATTAATTTGGTACGACATTCATTTATTCATTCAAATGACTGACTGTTTAGGGTGACTAAATGTAGCTTATCCGGCTGATCTTGTAAAAAGCACATCGGCCAACTCCTTGCGCAAGCTGTAGTACTGAGTAGTAGTCAGTGTAAATTGATAGAAATGTATAGAAACCAAGTCATAGTACTGAACATTCTGTGCAAGATTGATTTATGTAGTGGACTTTGGATTTACTTGTTAAAAGCCATGGTTTCGTTAAGGGAGTCTACTCATGGCTTATCGTCCAACCTGTGAAATGCATTTGCTAAGCCCTCGTACACGTCAAAATGAGTAAGTTTGTATTCAGTAGTGAACTAGACTTACTTGTTAAACGCTACGGTCTCGTGAGGCGAGCCTATTCGCAGTTTATCGGCTAGGTTGTGAAGTGCGTCGGCCGAAACCTCATGCAAGCCGTAGTACTGAGTAAGGTTGTATTCTATGGTCCATTCAGCCGCTCCAGCGCGGTTGGCGGCCGCCAAATCCAGATAGTACTGTGTGTAGTCCAACACCTATGACAAACAATTTCTTTAGTTTGACAAGTTAAACCAAAAATATACATTCACAAAAATGTTACTTAAACTTCCAACAACAATGCATTCTAGAACAAAAAGCTTTTATTTTATTCAATATCTGCTAACGAAAATAGGGCACTGGCGCAACACCCTTTTACGGTGCCAAATGAAATCTAACTGGTGCTAGTAAACCGCCCAAATTGGCTGTACTAGTGGGACAGACAGACAGAAGAGTGATCCTACGAGTAAATATACGAGTTCCGTTTTTTTCTTTCTGAAGTAGGTACTAAACCCTTAAGATAACTTTGCCATTTAAAATTCTAGGTAAATGCAAAATTATACGCTCCTATTACATGTCTTCTTCTGTTGCTGTAATAGTGTAGATAGGTATATTTTGTTAATGCTATTGATATAACTTAAATGAATATTACCTTGCCAGAGTTGGTGTCGAACTTATAAAGCCTTAGACCGGGATTGGAGGCGCCGGCCGGCTCCCGGTGTGGACTGACTGACGGCGCCAGAAGCGCCCATGACACGGGCCGATCTACAACAAATTATGTATGGGGAAAAAGGTTATCAATCAGCGAAAACTTGAGGAGCTTTGGTGGCCTAGAAGTGACGGTTTCTTGCATTCCGAAGGATTAAAACCCCGGTTCTTATTGTCTTTCTGTGTTGGACGGTTGGATAGATCACCCAAATTATAGGACTAATTTTGAAGCAGACTTTAGACTCACTGCCGGGAGCCGTGATAAATTCCGGATAACCGCTTGAAAGATGATCATGAATGAAGAAGCGAACTCGTGGTAAGGGTAGTTCAGCTTGTATGACGTGCGTGGTCATATCTCGGCGGGATGATCGGTCAGCATATTGGTAAACAAACGTATGATAAAATCCTTATAATATATGCATAACCAAATAAGCGTATAACTGGAAATGCACCAGCTAACCACTATCAAAATATTCCAATCAGAATTCAGATCGTTGAAGCTTAGATTATGCATACAAATAGGTACACGCAATTTTCAAATGTCACAGTTGACTCGACATTTTCAAAACAAACAATTATGTACTATTATGGATTTAAGAAATAAGGGGCATGAATCATTACTAATGATTCATTAGTTAACTGTGTTGGCGTTTGTACAATCAATTATTCTTACCATGGATGAATATTGTCAAGGATGAAACAGAAATTATTGTTATGCGACCACGCTATTAATTATCGTATCATCGCATCGTATACGACCATACGCCCATAATACGGTATAGACATATAAATGGCATATCGCTATTGATAGACATAGATATCCATTCCTGTATGATGAGTGATGACGCATTGTTAAATACGTAGATATTGCACTGTACGTCGTATCTATGCTGGTGGTCTAGCCAAAGCCCATGAAATGCCGATATATTAGCATTCAAGATCAAACAAGAAACTTCGTGACCATTATCTGTTACACTATAATTATCTTAATTTACTGGCACGTAAGTGCGAAGATATTACTACCAACAGACGCGGAGTCATTACAGCACGGAAGCTCTGCTTTAGCTCGCTAAGTTTTATCTGGTTATGATTTGCGCATGTTGGGCGTCGGCAACCATTGCGTCACTATTTATACCCAGAACAAAAGAATGTCTACGAATATCACATTATCTACAGAATACCATTATCGTAGATGACGCGTACATAATATTCTCAGTGTGAAGAATTGGGTACTTAGCCAAGTTGCCAATCGCTAGCGCTCAGTAGCATGTCGTAGTTTTCTATCTCTGTCAC
This sequence comes from Thaumatotibia leucotreta, assembly GCA_025490895.1. NCBI lineage: Eukaryota > Metazoa > Arthropoda > Insecta > Lepidoptera > Tortricidae > Thaumatotibia > Thaumatotibia leucotreta. The sequence continues at coordinate 39,914 of JALPQI010009252.1, forward strand.
TCTTTCTTATTAGGGCGACTAAAACAGTTAGTTGGCTGTCGTTCACGATTGGCATCTTGGCTACACACCCTATTCAGATTTAATCCGTGCATGTCAACGGACAGTACACAGATTTTGCGCTTTGGCAACCGTTGCATAAGTACACCAAGAACGAAAAGATATCTACTAGCATCACCAAAGATCGGACAAACGCCCGTCATTTTGAAAACATAACCCTGTTCCAAGACATTTATTTCCAATAAGACATTTATTTGTTTATTTATTTAAGGTATTCTTTTAATAACACTATCACAAAGTATCTATGTAGGAGATCCCAACTCTTTCTTAGATACTTGTATACACCATGATTGTCGAAACGTCGTTACAACGTTACTTAATATGCGCGATATAGGTAATTCGTTTAAATTTAGAATTATAAGAGTAACGTGAGACTCAAACATATTTAAATATTTATCTAACGGGCTACTCACGTAATTTAAGTCGATAATTGCACTATATTAGGACTATATTTCGACGCACTATATTAGGTTCGATAAGGTAACCGTACTTGCAAGAGAAAAGTTTATCATGCCACGGAAAATACGGGAAGCCATCGAAATAAGTCGTCACCCGAATTTTAATCGTGATTGTGGTTGGTCAGTGCCACCTGGTTGGAAAACGGTTTTAGGTATTGCATCGGTAGACAGTGTAGACGTGCCCTTATTACCTAGTGACGTAGTGAGTGTTGTGTGCAACCCTTTTTTCGACAAAAGTGACAATGAGGGTAGTTTTCCTCCTTCGCCGCCCCCGCCGGTGCTGCCCGCGGCTAGCACCCGCTCTAGCAGAGCGCACGTCCGCAGTACACGTCGGGTTTGGTCGCGGATACTCCATGATGAGGATCCTCTAAATGGATCGAAACATGTCGAGCAATTATCGACTTAAATTACGTGAGTAACCCGTTAGATAAATATTTAATTAGTTTTAATCGTTATTTCATGAATAACTATCGCGGTAACTGAAATAAATATTAATCAATAGATATATAGATCAACATTCAATATCAACAATTTTATATCGTTTATTTGTTACTAATTCACAATCATGGTACGTACAAGCGCCCTGCTTGTATTTAAGGGGGATGCGCCGGATTTAAGGGGGGGCAACCGGGGCTACGGCCCCGGGGCCTCCACGAAAGAGGGGCCCCCACAATAGAGATTAAAGAACAATTCAAATCCCAACAAGTTAATTTTTTTTGTATCAAAAGTGATCTACTCCCGGAACTAGATTTCAGCGAAATCATCAACGATTTTCCGACGAAAAAAGCTCGGAAGATTCCGTTCGCTAACGCTAAAATTTAATTTCGGAGAATTCTCGTTTCCGATTATATTTATATTTTTGTTAAATAATAAAATAATCTACACTTGTTTGTTTCCACAAAAAATATTTATTGTATAACTTGACTGAAAAAAAATGTCTACTTTATTTGGAAAATAATTGGGGGCCAGGGGACCTCCACTCCTTTGTTGCCCCGAAGCCTCTCAACCTCTAAATCCGGCCCTGCGTACAAGTAAGAAGGAATCGGGATCTCCTAAATAGATACTTTGTGATAGTGTTTTAAAAAAATATATCTTATAATATAAAATTATGTTAACATCATAAGATAAAGAAGTATTTACTGTGCGGAACAGGGTTATTTTTCCAAAATGACGGGCGTTTGTCCGATCCTTGAGCATCACTAACCATTATCGTAGATCACACGGAACGTGTCAGCGTGAAGATGTCCAAAGAACTGGCCAGCGATGATGCGCGCATGTCGTCGGACAGTGCGCAGATATTGCGCGTTGGCTCCGGTCGCGTGAGCGTCGTACGCATGCCGAGAGTCCCGACCCTGGCGCTGCGTGGGCCCACTATGTATACCTGTGGGACAAGGGATTTTACTTTATTAAGATTGCCTAGTAAAGGTTGTTTATATTATAAGTATTTACTCACTACTGTATTTAAATATGTGCTATAGTAATTGTACGCGGACTTTAATTAATTGTAATTATTTAAAGCATGTGGTGTTTACCTTTAAGTAATTTGTTACGCTAAGCCATCATTTTACAAATCGTTTTATACGTAGCAATACTTATGATAGTGTAACAGTTGTTGGTGAACCAATAAATATAAAATAAAATAAAATAAAATCACATCAGCCTATGATAGTCCGCTGCTACTACGCGTATAGAGGCATTAGGAGATAAATGGCCAGGGGAGGGATTTCATAGATAGAAATAAATAAACATAAAATAAAATCACATCAGCCTATGATAGTCCGCTGCTACTACGCGTATAGAGGCATTAGGAGATAAATGGCCAGGGGAGGGATTTCATAGATAGAAATAAATAAACATAAAATAAAATCACATCAGCCTATGATAGTCGCTGCTACTACGCGTATAGAGGCATTAGGAGATAAATGGCCAGGGGAGGGATTTCATA
>JALPQI010009253.1:0-36477 GCA_025490895.1 Thaumatotibia leucotreta
GTTTTTGTAACTCTATAAACAAGTGACAATTGAATGCCCAAAAGTTACTTAAAAATTGTCAAATTATTTATATTTTTTTTGGGTTTGTGTTTTTGTATTTTTTGGCTTTAGAATATCCAAACGGATTTTAAGACAAATTAATGGAATAATTTTAATTATCTCGTCAAATTGAAGTAATTAATAACGCCAATTTTGACATTTCATGTAAAATTACACTTTTTAAATTAAATTTTGTATTTTTAGTTTGTTTAAAAACGAATAAATAAGTTGCGGTTTATTTACGTATCCCCAAATTTAACGTTTTAAATAGCTTAAATAGCCGTTATAATTTCTGAAAAACACATTAAAAATTAGAAAAAGCCACAAAAAATACATAAAAACATGACTTTTTCTAAGTAACTTGTAGGGCATTCAATGTTAGTTGTTTATAGAGTTAGAAAGCCGTATTACTGTTCATCTTTCACCCTGTACAGCAGGGTTAATCCCTCACCTTTTTTGGCACTCCTAAATTATTTCCCAAGATATCACGCAAAATGATAAAAGATATCTTTCAAAAATTACAAGACATCATAAGACCTTAACTGACTTTTTCCAGTTTAATTTAGCAACGGAATAAATTTTCATTAAGAGAGATACCGGGTTATTAATGGGCGCAATTATACGGATAAAGGATAAGGAAAAACTCATTTAATTCAGCTAATACCTATTAGGAACTAGCCGGTGATTTAGTATGGAACAGTTCACTGGGCAAATCTAGCTTTGCATTCTGATACAGCTAATTAAATTGTAATGTAATTCTAATGTTACTTAAATACAAAATTCTCATGAGTCTCACCTATTTATACTAAAATTATAATTCACACGTTGACATGTTTATTTAGAGCATTTTTCTAATTCTAATGGCTGTATCGTCAAAGATCTCACATGCGTTTAAAAAAAATTACTTTATAATATATCATGGTTTTAAGCCGTCTGGTGACGGCAGTAAGAATACATTTGTCACCACCCCCAACTCCTCCTGCGGGTGTCGTAAGAGTCCACTATTTGATAAAAGATTGATGATGAGCAGCAGCGTCATCATAGTGGACACATTACTGCGATCGCTAATCCGCTTGCCCAGCGTGGCAATCATGGGCGTTTACATCCTAATGCGTTTATACGCATAGTTAATAGGAGAGGCCTACGTCCAGCAATGGACTATCATAGGCTGATGATGATATTTACTTTGTCAAATAATTTTGTCTCTGTATTTTTCCACAGATAGAAAGAACAAACATTTTAAGCCCCAAAAAAACCCGCCAGTAACAGTGAATGGCCTTCTCTCTAGTGTTTTCAATCTTTGGTTACAGTGCAGAAACTTGGACATTAAGGAAGGCAGACCGTGATCGCATTGACGCCTTCGAAATGTGGTGCTGGCGCAAGCTGCTTCAAATTCCATGGACTGCTTTTCGATCAAATAAGTTCTCAAAGAACTGGGTATAAAGGAAAGACTTTTCACCACCTGCCTGCGAAGGTTGATCACATTTGTAAGAAACTTCACCAATATTCGTATGCTTTATACATGTTAAGTAAGGTAGCGAACAGATCGACTGTGATAATAGCATATCATGCCTATGTTACATCCTCTCTCAGATACGGTGTAATATTTTGGGGAAACTCGTCAGAAAGGGAAGAGGCTTTTAAAGCTCAAAAGAAATGTCTGAGATCGATCTGCAACTTGAAGCCCTCTGAGTCGTGTAAGCCTTATTATGTAAGCCTAAAAATTTTGACATTACCTAGCCTATATATATATGAGACAGCAAGTTTTGTAAAAAGTAACCCAGCCTTGTTTAGAAACCTTAACAGTGCACGGCATTGTGGAAAAATTCAAGGCCAGTCTCTGAGGAGTGCCCTTCTTTCGAAAGGCATTTTAGGAATGGCCTCCAAAATTTATAATAATGTTCCAGAAACCATCAGAGACCTGAGCCAACAACAGTTTAGGAACAGGTTATTTGATTTATTAGTTAAGAAAGCGTACTACTCAATAATTGAATTTATATCTGATAGATAATTACAATTACAATAAATAAATTCGAGGGTTGCCTGGTGAAACCCGATAAGTCGAGCAAACCGGTTTTTGAAATACGAACTATATGACACTTACGTGAGGTTGACATTTCAATGAAAAATTATCTCGGCTTATCGGGTTTCACCACGCAACCCTCGTAATAGATAATTAAAATTTAACAATAATAATTTAATGTATGTACCTAATAATTTGGCGAATAAAATGACATGTAATAAATAGAGTAGTAATAAGAATAATTGTAAATTAATTAATTAATAATATATTAGTATGCTTATAATTAATAATAATACGTAAGTAATACTTATAATTTATGTAAAAAAAAAAAAAAAATTGTATGCCTATTGGCGAAACATAGCAGAACAATATTGTATGCTACCACCGATATACCTACCTATGTTCTACAAAAAAAGATTTTGATTTGATTTGATTTGATTTGATTTGAAGGATCCTGGAATTCTTTGGCCACATAGCCCGCAAATCTGGACATAACCTCGAGCAACTGATGGAAGAAGGCCGAGAGGTCGTAGCCCTATCAGGTGGTCTGACCAAGTCCGTTCAACTTTCAATTTCAAGCTCCATGATGCCCTCCATGAAGCCAAAGATAGAGACAGATGGAGGAGACTAACCAAAGAAAAACTGGTTTCCATCCAGGGAAATCACGACCCTCAGTAATGAGGAAATCGACGCGAGGAGGAGGAACAGTGATACTTTGGAATTGTCATGATTGTCATTATGATGAAATAAGGGCCAGGACTTACCTCTAACATCAAGCTTGACTCTTTTCACAATCGGCTCGTCTAAGGCTTCAGACGACACGGAGCATTTCAATTCTCCTCCAAGCTCTTCCCTGGATATCGTCAGAGCCAAACTCTGTTGTACTGTCGAGTCGTCCGGAGTCGTGCGTTGGGCTGAAACAAAGAAAAAAAATTAGACCATCTTCCACAATCGAGATAAATAAATTTAAATAAATAAATAAATATCTTGGGACATCTTACACAAATCAACCAAGTCCCACGGTAAGCTCAATTAAGGCTTGTGATGTGGGTACCAGGTGATGATATACATATATAATAGATCGATACGTACAGATACTTAAATACATAGACAGCCATGACCAAGGAACAAATGTTTGTGATAAATAAATACACAAATAATGCCTTCGCCGGGATTCGAACCCGGAACCCCCAGCTTCGTAGTCCCCAACTAGACTACGGAGGCTTACATATGCTTTTCTTAATTTGGTATTTTACTTGTATTTTAGTTTTTGAACAATGTGAAATAGCGGATTTTTTTCAAAGCATGCCTAAATCCTTTACGGCTTATTATAAATTGGGAAGATAGAATAATTATATAATGTAGATTAGAATTGCAGAACCCAAACAGTTTAAAATAAAGATTATTACACATTTAATTGAATTATATACTACAAAGCAAATCCAAAGGCTACATTGCAATTAACCTTTACCTTGGCATTACGACAAGGTTGCATGTCAATACATATTGTATAGCCCATGTTACTTTTTCAAACTAAGTGGATGAGGATTTATAGTGATTGACTATGTGCTCCATCGGGTTATACTAACTGACTATTGATAAACCTTATCGCGAAGACAATAAGGTCCATATTAGTAAATATTTCAGATAAGGTTTTTGAGTGAATTCAACTGGAAAGTGAAGTGAAATAATGCTTTTCCGGTTAACCGGTGGAACGGAAGTGTATGGAGTAGCTACGTGAAATTAAATAGGTACAGACTGAAAGAAAAAAAAATTGCGCTTATTATTTATTCGTAAGTTTGTACAAATACAACGTCGCGAGACGTAAGCGCCATCGGCAATCCGGGCCCTTTGCTCAGATAACATCACATTTTTTCCTTGCTCATGGTTACTTTCTATCCCCCTTATTCAGAAACGTTTGCTAACTTAAAAAGCCGCTAATAATAGTTCGTCCCTTTCGGTCTTAACAATGTGTCCATAAGAGCAAAAGGGACAAACAATTATTAGCGGCTTGTTAAGTTCGCAAACGTTTATGAATAATAAATAAGGGGCTATGTGTTTAACAACTATAAGAATTATAATGAGAATATCCAGTCAATTGAATAATTATGTTACTAAATGATTACGTCCCCATCGCTAAATGAAAAAAAAAACAACAAATAAGTAAGTAAGACGTCTGTCGTCTTTGACAAAAATATATCGTAAAACACTTTCAACGATTTATTTCTACCTTAATAATAAAAAAGTTTGTGAAGTTTGTGTGTGATAAAACTAAAAAACAGCCTCTACGGGATTCAAAGCCGGGACTTTCAGTTCCATAAACAGAGTATAGAGAGCTATAGGCTTTCAACAAAACCATTAACATCCACATTCATGTTAACACCAGGGTCAAATTACCCCTAAGCCGATAGGAGATTGGGTAACAAGGTAATTTATAGTTGCGGTAATTTTATACGAGGGTTTTGTTGGATTACTTTTCTACGAGGCTGGTTTATTCTAATAGAACGAGGTGTATTAATACGATCAAAGAAGGTGTTCTACTATTATGTTACAGTAGTTTATGCAGCCGTGTCATGGTGACGGCAATAAGAATACATTTGTCGCCACCCCAACTCTTCCTGCGGGGGTCGTAAGAGTCGATTAAGGGATTGAAATGTCACTGACCATTATTTGATAAAAGATTGATGATGGGCAGCAGCGTCATCATAGTGGACACATTACTGCGATCACCAATCCACTTGCCCAGCGTGGCGGTTATGGGTATTTACCTCCTAATGTATCTATACGCATAGTTAATAGGAGAGGTCTACGTCCAGCAGTGGACTACCATAGGCTGATGATGATGATGATTATAAGTTTATGCAACTGCACGTAATGAGATGCATTAAAACACGAGAAATTCATATTAGATTCACACGCGTGAGCCTGTTTTAGTTAGTTTTTCAAATATTTGAAAACTCTCTTTGAAACCCAATTTCACCACGTTGACAAGTGCTACAATTGTAGATTGACTATTTCGCCAATCGGGGGCGTCTATAGGCTACAGTTACCGCTTACCATCGGAAGGGCCGTACGTTTGTTTGCCACGAACATAAAATGTGGTGCAGGAACTTCAATAAATTAGCAGTAAATAACTACTTTTTTGCGAAACAAAATTACAATTGTCACAAAAAAAAAAACACGACAATATTGTAGCGAAATTGCGACATAAGCCGAACCTCATGTCAAGATTTCATGAAAATTGTATCAAACCTTGCTACAATTGTCACGGGTATCGGAAAATAAAAAGTAGTTTATTAACGATGTATAACGTTATTAGTGATAATTTTATGTTGGTAGCTAACAAGCATGTGGACTATCCGATAGTAAGCGGTAGTCGTAGCCTACGGAGGCCGGTGACGTCAGTAACAGTGATATTTTACAATTGTCACACTTGTAATTATGGTGACAGCCCGTTTACAGTATTTTATATGAAAAATGGACGGCGCAGCGTGGGAAGGCCCCCCCACAAGATGGAGCGACGACCTGGTAAAGGTTGCGGGTGTCCAATGGATGCGGACAGCTCACGACCGATCTTTGTGGAACTCTCTGGGGGAGGCCTATGTCCAGCAGTGGACGTCAATTGGCTGATGATGATGATATGAAAAATTACCCCAGACTCATAATCACTCAATCGATTCATGCAACTGTGGTTGCGAGCTATCACTCTTATTTGTTTATAAAATAAGAGTGGTTGTGAAATACAAAATAAGTCAGTGGGTATTCTTTGACCAAAAGTGTACGAGTAGATCCCTAAATATGTATTTCCAAGAAATAAAACTATGAAAACGGATAAACTCGCGTATATTAACTAATTTTAACTTCATTCAATTACCATTACGGAAGTGTCACTTACCATTCTTTGATAAAATATTGATGATGGGCAGCAGCGTCATCAAATCATAGTGGACATATTACTGCGATCGCCAATCCGCTTGCCCAGAGTAGCGATTATGGCCATTTACCTCCTTCGTATTGCGTCTATACGCATAGTCAATAGGAGAGGCCTACATCCAGCAGTGGACTAACATAGGCTGATCATGATGATGATGATGATGATGATGATGATGATGAACTTCATTCCGACGTTTCGAACACTTTACAGGGTTCGTGGTCTGCGGATCACGCGGAGTCATCCGCAGACCACGATCCCTGTAAAGTGTTCGAAACGTCAGAATGAAGTTAATAGTTATTTATGTGGCTGGCGCATAATAAGAGGCATTAAACATGAGTGTGGTTTTATGAAACGAGCCGTAGGCGAGTTTCATAATAAGATCACACGAGTGTTTAATGCCTAATTATGTACAGTCACATACATAACTTTATCAACATCCATATCATTAGTTTAGAATGACAATTTACCTTTATTTTCATTGATATCCACTAAGTAATTACCTCTAAATATAAAAATTCAAATCAGTTGAAATCACTCAATTTGAGTAAGGATATCCTACAATAAATATTTATTGAAAAAAAAAAACAACAAAAAGAAGTTGACTTCATAATGTTAAAATTAATATCATGACGACGATACTTTAATGTCAACATTATGATGCACTGTACTCTGCCTGTACTTTAATGTTAACATTATGATACAGCCACAGACACCGGTCTCTTAATATAGGTCATTATATTACCGCTTCTGAATACATAACAGGGAAATTATGATATTCCTGTAGATAAAACTAGTTAAAATACGCGAGTTTATGCGTTTTCACAGTTTTATTTCATGTGTACTCCTCGCGGTAAGAAGAAAATATTATGTATTTCAATCGTTAAATAACCTCACAATACGATTCCTTCGTTTTCTAACTCATAAACTGTATTTATCCTGGATGTTGCGTCCGTGCATCCCAAATCCGGATTATTCTGGGCGACCCGGACTGTTCCAGTTTCCACCGGACAAACTTACTACCGGTTTTTTAAACATATAAACTTATCATCACACTTGCTTTTTTATTTTCTTTGTCTTATAATATAATAATGTTATTATTATATACCTATGCGGAGAGAAACCTTTACTTCTCTATAAATTATTACTTATAAATGTTCTGACTTTTTAAAGACTTTACATCTCTTGTTATTATTCCTTTATTTCTCAATTCTCTTAAGTTAGGTTTTTTATAAGAATGTCTATAAAAGTAAAATACAATAAAACATAAAAAAACAATACAAAACACATAAACACATTATAATAAACCTAACCTACGGTGCCGCCGGCAACGGATGTATCATGAATGTTCCCGCCAAGTTTCTTACGGGTTCTTCTTGGGTCAGCGGTGTAGGGTTAGAACCGGAAGTAGTTTTAATACCTAGACGATTCAAAAGAGTTTGTTGCTATTCCAATTTGAATAAAGAATTATTTGACTTTGACTTTGACTTTGACTTTGACTTTGACTTTATAGGCAATTGTGGGTGTACAGACGACCTTATGAAGGTCGCCGGGACACGCTGGATGCAAGTCGCATCTAACCGGTACATGTGGAGGTCCAGAGGGGAGGCCTATGTCTAATGGCTGAGGTGATGATGATGATGACAGCTAATTTATTTTTTGTCGGCAAGTGTGATGAAAAAGATTGTATGCATCACGGCTGGTAAGACACATACTAACTCGAGTCATTAAAAGCCCTCTATGGCGTCGGGGCCGGGGCTCTAACACTCTCGTTAATACCGTAATTATCTCCCTAGATGCACAATGTACTAATGTCATGGATATTCTTCCACAAATCGACCTACTCCCACGTTAAGCTCTATTTTTTGTGAGTTTGAAATAGAATCCAACACAACTGGCCTGAAAATTATTACCTATTATTTTTTCCGGCAAGAAATCCAGGCATTTATTTGTGTGTAAACCACAAATATTTGTTCCTTGGGTTTACTAATATGTGGCCAAAAATTTTATTGCACATTATTACTTCCCAAACTATTATTCCCATTAGTTTGATTTGGCAGAATCACATCATCAGCCTATGATAGTCCACTGCTGGACGTAGGTCTCTTCTATTGACGCATTAGGAGGTAAATGCCCTTGATCGCCACGCTGGGAAAGTGGATTAGCGATCGCAGTAATGTGTCCACTACAGACGACGCTGCTGCCCATCATTCATCTTTTATCAAATAATGGTCAGTGACACTCAAATCTCTTAGTCGATTCTTACGACACCCACAGGAGAGTGACAAATATAATTATTCTTACTGCCGTCACCACACGGTCGTTGGCAGAATCATCATATGGGAAACCAACGTTACGCGGACGTATCTTCCGCATAATTATCTTGTTCCTACCTAACCTGTTAAATGAAAATTCGGTAAAATGAAAGTTGGCAAATAATAATTTGGTAAATGTTGGCATGCCAAGTGAAGTGAATCATGTGCCATAAGTTGGTTGGGAAGTAAAATTAGACGACGTTGCTGGTGATTTTCTGGTGGTACCTCGTGCAGGGTCAGCCCAGATAGCTAACACCGTCTTAACCGTTAACCTGCCGCTAAATAGTTAGTAATGTGTTCCGATTTGGGGGTAAGATAGCCGGTATAATTACTGGCATAGAGGCAATCCATCTAAGTCCTCAGGGTAGGCAGTGCATAGGCAATTTTTGGTCACTATATCCATGGGCCTCAGTTCCTGTTTTCCATCAGGTGGGCTGAGAGCTCAGTTGTCCACCTTCGTCACATAAAAAAGAAATAGCAGTACTCCAGGGAACTTGGTAATGGTTGTTTTCTATGCATCTAGGTAGCTTTATATTAATCGGCATTGTCACTAAGCATCCACAATACAAGCATTAATTAAGCTTATCGTCAAAAAAGCGCACGCCGTATTTCCAGACATGCGACGCTTAACGACATAATCCGCAGGTCTCTTGCCACAATCAACGTACCTGCTTTTCTTAGTATGTATTTGTCTACTGGTATTATTGGAGATGATGGTAAGACAAAAAAAAAACCGGCCAAGTGCGAGTCGGACTCGCGCGCAAAGGGTTCCGTACCATTATCAATTTATTATTAAAAAAATACAGTTAAATCAACCTACCTCAAAAACTATACAAGATAATTTAATCAAACTAAAAATCGTTGATAGAGTTTATTAATGTGCATAACATATATTTTTTTTAGAATTTTATATCGCGTAGTTTAAAAAATAGAGGGGGGGGACACATTTTTCAGACTTTGAGAGCTGATATCTCGAAAACGATTTGCTTAAATAAAAATTTGATTTATAAACCTTCATATCATTTTCAAAGGCCTTTCTATTAATACCCCACGTGCTTATATACAACTAAAAAAAATTTTCTGTCCCTCAGTTACATGTATGGAGGGCCCCCACCCCAATGGTTTTTTTTACAATTTAGTATCATAATCCTGTAGCGGTTCATACAACACATATCCTTACTAAATTTCGTTACTGTAGCATTTATAGTTTCCGAGTAAATCGGCTGTGACAGACGGACAGACGGACAGACGGACATGACGAATCTATAAGGGTTCCGTTTTTGCCATTTTGGCTACGGAACCCTAAAAAGCAACACCAAACTGGCGAAGGTTTTTTTTCATTCGATAGTCGATGTATAGTCGATCTGTCCAATGGTAAGGGCGATTAACAGTAAGCTATTTTAAAGCTTAGATCATTGACGGTATTGTGTTCGATTTCGGGTATTTGCACGATTTTGTATTGCTTTAGTTTTGTTTTAGGGAAAATAAATATAAATAATGTTACCTACTCAAGTCGAACTATCCAACAGTTAGTTCAAGTTAGCATAAAGATACATCCGCCCTTAAGCAACCTTAATAGTACATTGTGCATCAAGGGAGGTAAGCACGGCATTACTAGCGAGAGTGTTAGAAGCCCGACGCCGTAGGCGGAGGGCCTTTAAGAACTCGAGTTAGTATTCCGCTTACGGACCGTGATGCATACAATGTTTTTCATCACACTTGCGGACAAAAAAATAAGTTTTAAGACAAAATATTATTCTATGACGTACTGACATTTTTATTAATCCCTAGGGAATTTTACTTTTCTATTACTCCCGTTACGCATGCAAAGAATAGCGTGCTTAGACAGCAAGTGTGATGAAAAGTAACTAACCCTGTAAATTCAAAGTGTGTAATGAAATGTTATGCACGGTTGTTGTCGACATACAAAAAAAAAAGAATACGTAATATGCTATGTATAGATAACTTTACAATCTGTATAATTTGATACAGTACCAAATAATTTCAAAATAAAAATTAAATTCAATACACAAAAAGTGATCATTGTACAATATTATTATGCTCTCACCAGAATTCGAAACTGGTACCCTAGTTTCGTAGGCAGGAGTCGGTACCGACTGATCTGTTAAGGCCTAACATCTTTAAAATAAGAATAAATGTTTAAAATAGCAAGTCTTTTAAATAAGAGAAAATGTCTAAAATAGCAAGTACTTTATTAATAGTCCTTAAACCATACAAACAAACGCAGATCCAAACTTAAATAGCTCAACATAAACTGCGTAAATAAATTAAATTCAAAGTGAACAGATATTTCTGGGCACCCCGTCCGAGTAAATATATTTACAGCTGAACAAACATGGCGACCACAATGGCTCAGGGACGAACCTCAAAGTTTTTCCAACTAAAAGGTTCAAACAAATTTAATTACGAGAAAGTAACGAAACCGGTGATACATTGGATTAAAATGAACCTTAATGCAAACGCGATAAGGAGTTTATTTTTGAGTAAAGTTAATGTAAATAGCTATTAGGGAACATTGTTACATTTAATCCTATTAAATACTTAATCGATTTCACGCACTGACAACTATCTGGGCGATTACAGGTATCGTTACCTCAATTTTAAATTAAATATTTCTCAAACGTGTAAGTAATGAAACAAAAAAAGAAATGTTATTAATCCGATTCATGTATTCAAGTCTGTCATACATTGACGGTTAAAAACAAAAGAAAAGGTGCTTCGCAGGCTAAGGCCTGATATTTTGTACGAAATTCCTTTAAATCGTTGGCTGCTCATAGAACCCGAAACAGATTTGAGGTACGACATGTAAACATTTAATTGCAAGTTTGAGAAATAGTACATTACAACACAAAAATCATGAAAAACATGAAATTCGAAACGAGTGGCGAGGTCTTTGAGGTTTTAAAAATCGACACGAGTTACGAATTTCCTTTTTGCACGTGTCTCGTACGACTGACGTAAAATGACCCATTTTTCACGCTAGAGCCTAAAAAAGGAACCATCCGTACAAAAAACATTTTTTCTCCTCGTCGACTGTAATGACTGAATTAAGATTACGTAAACAAAATTATAAGCATGTGCATATACATCAAGTTCGCAACTCTACTGTAATGAAATCATTATACAACGCTGCAGGCAATGTAGTAAATTTGACCAATCGCGTGCCCTCATAAAATACAACGATCGGCCACCTCATAGGTGAAAAGTTGTCCCAAATTTTCCGTGCATTCCCTTAAATCATCGTCAAGTCTATGAAAAATGGTGACATTTGTTGTCACCCTAACTCTTTCCGTAGTGTCGTAAGAGTCGACTAAGGGATTGAAGTGTCACTGACCATTGATTTATTGATGATTGATGATGAGCAGCAGTGTCATCATAGTGGTGATACTGCGATCACCAATCCACTTGCCTAGCGTGGTGATTATGGGAATTACCTCCTAATGCGTTTATACGTATAGGTGATAGGAGAGGCCGAAGTCCAGCAGGGATCTGAAATAGGGTGTTTATGTGTGCCACGATGCCCGAGTTGTATTGTCCTTCGACTTGCGATTTGGTAGAATCGTGTTCGTGCACGCGTTATTTTCATTAATTGGGTCAAAATTCTTCTCGTTGTCTTGTTTCATACCACTCTGTCACGCTTTTAGTTGCTGTTTCAACTCAGTATTAAAAAAATCCGGTACAGTTGTATTCCTTTTTCACGCTAAATGTTAATCTATACATGAGAAATTCAAAGGTGTATTGTGAAGTTCCCAACCCGCTTAGGGCCAGCGTGGGGACTATAGCCCAATCCCTCTCATATATCAGAGGAGGCCTGTGTCCAGCAGTGGGACATTATTACATGAGAAATTTAAAACAAAACATCATCTCATACAAAAATCACCACTCGTTCACGTTTTTAGGGACACAAAATAAGACAACGAAAATAATTTAGACCCAATTACCTAGTTATGTATAAAATCGGTTTTCATAAATCAATCTAATATTTATACAGTGTGTTACCATAATTCAGGATTTTGTCAAATACGAGGAAGGAACATTCCATGAAAACATGTCGTAAGCGACACTGTCTTTTCAATACTTTTGAGAAATTAAATTAGTAAGCTGAGTTACGGCATAATAATAACATATCAAGGCTTTAAGATTGACAGTGTTTCCTAGCAGCTAGCATATTTTATTAGGGTAGCTACCATAGCCAGTCGTAAGCGACAAAAAGTAGATGTTTTCATGGAATGCTCCGGAATAAGATGCAGGCTTTTCGCCAAACCATGTAAATTATTTGATGAAAATGCTGCAGTAATTAACTTTCTAAGAAACTTTTAGTGAAGTGCTATGTACTTCAAAATGAATCGTCAATTAGTATTTAACAAAGACAGATCGCAGCAACTCGCAGCGTTTGACAACTAAACAGCACACGCATTATGTTATATTGATAATTTGAAGCAAACAAAATTAATTGAACAGTTAAGTTAAATATTTGTCATTTGTAAATACTTGAAAACGGTTGCCAACAATGCGTTTTGATACCCATTTTCTCTAAAGCCCGAGTGTTGGTAATACATTGTATATCCACCTATCGATACAATAGCAAATAGTATTTGTAAACAAATTAAACTCGCGTCAAACTAAATTCCACTCCCACAGGTATCCAAAAATACCTTCAAAATCCCTCCAAAGCAATAAGATTTAAAGTGGGCTATTCTGTGCCGTGATTTCGATCAAATTAACGGGAATAAATAAAGAGAAACGCCGACCCTTTACTCTTTGATTCAAGAAGGTCGTAAAAGAATGAATTTTACTGGGGATTTATGTCGTGCTATTATAAAGCAAGGTTCTAATGGAATGTTGTAAAACAGCACGTGTGGTATAAACGGGGTGATTCAGGAAATACGAGATATTAGCGTAAACCTTGTTTTTTGTAAAAGTCATTCTTAATAATTGGTTGTAATATCTTTCGATCCAAATGTTTTTTAGGTATTTTTCATCGCATATTCATACAGGCTGGAGATAAGGACTGTACATGTGTGCTTGCAACCTAGGGCCTTAGTGAATATTCATACAGTAGACAATTATTAGTAGGTACATTGTGCATCAAGGGAGGTAAGTACGGAATTCGCAACGAGAGTGTTAGAAGGCGGAGGGCTAATAATGATTCGAGTTGGTATTCCACTTACCGCACACTTGATGCACACAATGTTTTTCATCATACTAACCGACAAAAAAAAATTAAGACAAAATATTATTAAATGAGGTAAGGTAGGAATTTAACTTTTCTACTACTCCCGCTATGCATGCAAGCAATGACGCGCTTAGACAGCAAGTGTGATGAAAAAAGTAATACATCATCAGCCTATGATAGTCCACTGCTGGACGTAGGCCTCTCCTTTTAATTATGTGTATGGACGCATTAGGGGGTAAATGCCCATAATCACCACGCTGGGCAAGCGGATTGGCGATTGTAGTAATGTGTCCACAATGATGACGCTGCTGCCCATCATCAATCTTCTATAAATTAATGGTCAGTGACACTTCAATCCCTTAGTCGACTCTTACGACACCAGCGGGACGAGTTGGGGTGGTAACAAATGTATTCTAACTGCCGTCACCAAACGGCTACAGAATATGATTATAGTTACATTCCTAATCCATTTTCGCAGGTGCTACACGAAACCTAAAGGAACCCAAGTCGATGGAGCGAGAAGCTGCCATCTGTTTCTACCTCATGAAATATGGATGCCTAGAATGGGATACTTTCTTTATTATTGCAAAATTTCTGAGGTGAAAACTTGGTACGGTTGGGTATGGGTAACTGAGGAGTTTTGGAATGGAAGATTTATAACAATAATTTTAAAAATGTGATACTTAAGGTTATTGAAATAACTTGTCATCGATGTAAGCTTTTAAATCAATACATATCTTGGGACATTATGCTTAGCACATGATTGGCGCGACAATATCTAGCCGCGAGAGTTTATCCGTTTCTCTTTTGTTAATATAGCTAGTGAAGGATGGGAGATCTATCTCGCGGCGACATACTGTCGCACCAATCATGTGCTAAGCCTGCATCTTACACAAATCGACCTAGTTCCACGGTAAGCATAATTAGGCTTGTGATGTGATCAGGTGACGATATAGATAGATACATATAAATACTTAAATACATAGACAGCCATGACCAAGGAACGAATATTTGTGATAAATAAATACACAAATAATGCCCTCGCCCGGATTCAAACCTTCTTAGGCAGGTTTACTTTACTACCAACTAGAAGTGTTTTGTTTTAATGGAAAAAGTTGGTTTATTTTGATTTTGATATCAAAAAATTATCCACAAAATTAATTGTATGAAAAATAGACTTCAGCATTTTTATTTATATTTACAAACTCAACTTTTACAAATATTTTACCATCTTTACATAATATCTCAACCTTAATTAAAGCTAAAGCTGACTAGCTTTGTAACCCAAAACTGCTAAATTACTTGTTAGGTACCAGTTTTACACAATATATAAAACTAAATCACTCCAAAGCCATACCCGATTGGCATAGTTACCACCCTTATGACCTAGGTAATAGAGTTCAAGTAAATGGTAAAGTAAATACCCTCTCTCACAAATGGGGTCTATTAATTGACCTCATAAATTAACCTAACGTTATAGACTCCGTAACCTTAGTATTTCAAAGGAAAGGTATACTATATGGCATAATATGTTGGTAGAAATATCGTGTGATAGGCTCTTTACGTAGATAGGTAAAGAGTAGTCATTGCGCCCAAGTAGTCATTCTCAATCGCAGTCTGTCTACGAACAAATAAAACATGGAAGCCGCACGCCATACTAAATTGCCTTTCAAAAACGGTCCTGAATTTTAGTTGACAAGTATCACCCCCTCTTCAATGCATCATTGTAATGAATTTCAATATCAACCTACAAAAACTTAGACCGCCATTTTGAAATAGTTGCGATTGGTCCATCAAAATTTTGATTGGCTATATTCTATAAACATTTGTCAAAGATGCTGCGCTGAAATATGCGCGATGTTAAGAAAGCCCTATGTTCTGCCCATCTTGGCACAATTGAACAATTGTTTTTGGGGGCATTTATGAGCTGGCATTAGACGTCCATGTTATACAGGGTAGCCCAAAAGTCCTTTGGGGTTTTTGAATTTAAAATTGGGTGATGGTAAGTATGTAAAGAACAACATTCGGTTTTTTTTAATCATCATTTTGCAAATAATTAAAATCTTTGTTCATAAAAATATACCCAAAACATTACATTTATTTCTTGAATATGACTTCTAAGCCACTCACTCATAATATTACGTTTTTTAAATATAAAGGCTCCTTCTACAGAACCAATCGAGCATGGAGTGAACCCTTTTAGGGTCTCAAGGGCCGTTGCAGGTCGTTGCTCGGAAGGATTGGGTTTGGACGGTGTTATGCAATGTATGGTTTTCTAAAAAGATATTTCTTTTTACGGTCAACCAATTGGTACTCTAGAAACGTGTAAAAATAACAAATTGTAAAAGGTTTCCTACAATATGATTTTTAACGCCCAATTTTCATAAGGTTCCAATTAAAGATTAACGTACATGGCCGCTGTTCGAGAACCTTTCCACGCCCAACGGTCTTAGGTTTTACATGCAATATTACCACACGCAGTACCGTCCCCATTGCTATATCAGGTTAGCTAGACTAGCTATTCAGTTTAAAATTATTTCAACGTGCACAAATTAGTGAAATCAAAATTATTTACATTACAATCAGTTTTGACACGACATGGTATAGAGAACATTCGATGTTTATTTTAGTATAGGTATCTAAAATAATAAAACACAAAACGAACTATTATGACAGTTCCATTATGAATTTAAGGTAAACACCAACAATTTAACTGTACGATTCTCTTTCTCTTTGTCTATGACTAGCGATCTAGAGTCATGTAACTGAAAGGTTCCCTCGATCTTTTATGTCGGTGACACATTGAATTCTTTTAAATCGGCAAGTGTTAAATTTTTTTTTACTACACAATCTCCATCCATATCTAATTCCCACGTTATTAATTGGGTCAAAATTATTTTCGTTGTCTTGTTTCATACCACTCTGACACGCTTTTAGTTGCTGTTTCGACTCAGTATATAAATATAGTTCACTTGTATTTCTTTTTCACGCTAGATTTTAATCCATAACATCAGAAATTGAAAACAAAACATCATTACATACAAAAATCACCACTGTGTCACGTTTTTTACGGACACAAAATAAGACAACGAAAAGAATTTTGACCCATAAATCTGTTTTCATCTTGCATAACACCATCCCTCTCCAACAAAAAGTCCCAGTCCTTTCGTTAAGTAGCAAGTTTTACGAATTCACTCGTCCATTGTCATCTTTCTATCTATTCTAAGGTCTGCAATAAGTTAAGTAATAATCAGCCTAATGGTTATTCTCGTTCTTTGTCAGTTTGTGGTGTTTTTGATATTTTATAATGTCTTATCCGATGACGCTCGGAATTTGTTTCCTTATTCTTTTTTTAATCCTGTTTACTCGTTGCCATGTTCTTGTTTAGGCCTTGCGGTGAATTGCTGCAGATAATTATTATTAACTTTTAACTGCCATGGACTAGAAAAGTAACTAGTTATACTTGCATGAATGAATCATGGATTAAAAAATAAATTCAATTACTCATAAAAGTATTTTTTAGTACAGATGGTGTGCTTTTTAGGCTCTAGTGCGAGAAGTGGGTCATTATACGTCAGGTCCAAAACTTCAGAAGGCCATCTGTACTAAAAAACGTCGTACGAGACACGTGCAAAAACTAAGTTCGAAACGAGTGGCGATGTTTTAAAACACGACCGATAGGAAGTGTTTTAAATCGACACGACATGTTTTTCGCACTTGTGTCGTAATGTACTGTTTTGACACAAACTGGTTTATTTTCGACATAAAACAATAAACTAAGCTTTGTTAAGAGGAAGTGTGGTGACCGCAGAATTTGTCCCACGACGGAAGCCCAATAATAACCGAGACTATCCAAACTAACTTCGAGAGGAGTCTAGATAGTTAAGGTCAGGGTAAGTCATAAGAGGTAGCGGGTCAGACTTTTCATTCATCAGCCTACATCGATCCACTGCTAGACAAAGGCCTCTCCCATTACCGATACGAATGAGAATAATAAGAGGTCAGTGCGCATAATCGCCACGCAGGGCAAGTAAGGGTCGCAGTAATGTGTCCACTATGATGACGCTGCTGCCCGTTATCAATCTTCGATAAATAAATAGTCAATGACACTTGAATAACTTCGTCGACGTTATGACACACAAGGGAAGACTAAAGGTGGTGACAAAATGTATTCTTACTGCTGTCACCACCTGACATACACAATGGCATCCCAAAAATAGGATTCTTACGGGCTCATTCAAATATGAATTATGAGCTAATTGGATTGCAATAACAGAAAAAAACGTGGCATAACTTAAGATTCTGCTTTGCCACAATCGCAATAATTTTTACATGGATTCACCGTGATGGATGCTAGATGCTCAACTCTTCCGGGATAATTTGTTTGTTATCATAACAATTATTAAAAATGTAGCTAATCTGTTTACTGAATTTCAAAAAATAGTACTAAGTCCTACATCTAACTACTACTTTGGCATTTCTCCGAGCGTTTCAACCGCCGTGACTTCGGTGGCAACTTTATTACACGATTTCCGTGGGTATCTCAAATTTTTTTTGGATAACTTAATAGTTGTCAAATACGTCTACCAATATATCCACAAGTTCTTGCATCTCTCACGGGATTCGTGTGATAAAGCTGCCACCAAAATCACGGCGGTTGAACGGTGTTTCAATGCGATTTTGTTACGCGTTTTTTTGTTCATTACTATCACCACTTTATTTACCGTTTTATAAAAGCAAACGAGACTATTATGCCAGAAGAGCAGACAAACATGCGTCTGCTATAAGATAATCGAAAATGACTCCACTATTTATACGCAGTTCGTCAATAATTTGGGAATGGTATTGACTTTGTTGCGACTGAATAATTGCATAGAACTACCCTGAAACGCCCAGAGAAATGCCCACTTCCTACATACTAGTTACTTCTGCGACGTGAACTTATTTCCAATAAATCCGCCAAGGAGCTTATTTTGCGTGCTGAATCCTCACTGATAATGCAAAGTACTTAATCGAGGCCCGCATGCCTATATAAGATAAATTGCAAAACGCCATCACTTTTATTTTAAACCTGCACCTAAACTTGTGCCCTAATAACTTGTAAACTAGGCATCCAGTGACAAAGGCGAGCCATACACAAGCGAGTTCACAACTAAATCACTAGTTTAGTTTAGTAGCCCATATTTACATGGCTCTGGTAGCAAATAATAATAATAAAGGCATTAATTCCATAAATCACATTTCAGATGGATCATTCCAGGCGAAAAAGAAAATTGGCGGTGGTTCAGCACTTCTGCCACAATGATCTTAATTTTTTTTTGTTCGTATCGAAAATCATGTACCACATTTTTTCGTTCAAAGTTGAAGTTAAATGGAATAACCCAAATGCGTTGATAATAATAAGTAACAACTCTAATAGCAATCAAATATTATTAGCTATACAATTATATGAGAATGACAGAGGTTATCGAAATTATCTGAACACATATCACTGACATTTTTATTTGAAGTTGTTCTCCCATTTTAAACACAAGTATTTTTCTTGTTATCTTTCCTCACTCTTTCAATACTTTAAGAGAAAAAAGGTGTTAAAAAATGTCCATTGATTAATCGATCCTTCTATTCCGTTACCGGCATACTAAAATGGTAACGGAATGAGAAAAAATCTTGGGGCTCTTTTCGATTGGGATCGAAAGAGCCCAGGATCGTAAGTGTATCCTTTCATACAAATATGCCCAAATAAAAAAAAATTTGAGTCAACTTTAAAAAATGACCGATTTGAACAACATTGCATTTGGATCCCATCGCTCAAATCGAGATGACACTTATAGTACCCATAACCCTTATTTGCAAGTTGTTTAAGAAATATTCAAGTTTGAAAATGCTTGCGTTTGCTTTCTGACAATTTAGATGTCACATCACCTGGCATCCAATAATTTATAATCACAAAGAAAAAAACCGGCCAAGTGCGAGTCGGACTCGCGCGCGAAGGGTTCCGTACCATTATCAATTTATCATTAAAAAATACAGTTAAATCAACCTATCTCAAAAACTATGAGAGATAATTTCATCAAACCAAAAATTGTTGATAGAGTTTATTATTATGCATAATATACATATTTTTAAAATTTTATACCACGAAATTAATAAAACCGTTCGCTTAAATAAAAATGTCATATATGAACCTTAATATCATTTTCAAAGACCTTTCTATTGATACCCGACACGCTTCTGTACATCTAAAAAAAACTATCCCTCAGTTACATGTATGGAGGGCCCCAACCTCAATTATTTTTTTACAATTTAGTATCATAATTCTGTAGCGGTTTATACAATAGATATCCTCACCAAATTTCATTACTGTAGCATTTATAGTTTCCGAGTAAATCGGCTGTGACAGAAAGACAGACGGACAGACAGACATGACGAATCTATAAGGGTTTCGTTTTTGCCATTTTGGCTACGGAACCCTAAAAACAGGTCAAAACTTCTCAAGATCAAGCATGTGGATTTGATAATATATTGATTTCGTAGAAAGTACAAACTGTGATTTTATGTAAGTCAAAAAGGGCTTAGTGAACTTTCCCATATTCAATATTTTTGTCTAACATTAAGAACTGATAGAATTGAAGAATTAGGCATACCAAACTTTGTCGATCTTTTGCAAGAGTATAAAATTCCAAGCAATTTCAGAATGCTATCTCAAAAAAGTCTTAAATCAAAACCACACGAAAGTCTGAATTATCTAAAGCTTGTTCAGGAGATAAAGTGGCCATCGTAAAATCAGTCTCCAATGTTACACAATAGTCCCATGTAGTTCTAACAGCCATAGGACTGCAAATTGTTTCTTCTGTTTTATGTTTAACAATCCAATATCCAAAAGCATTCGCTTACAAGTCGTCAAAATCAAAATAACTTCAGATAATGCTTGATGTAAAAGTTCAGGCCCAAAAAAGTGCGATCTTCCGAGACGATTTCAACAATTTTAGATTTGAAATAATTAGTACAAATTGTAGACACGAGATTTACAGTTTATTATAGTAGCGGTATTGTAATTAAGTTAAGACCCACTGGAAAACGAAATGACCTAAAATGGTAAAATAAGAAGAAACACTACTAAAATCCAGAAGTTTAAATAAAATTCCATGATTATGGAGAAATTGATATAAATATCAACCACAGCGTCCGAGAATATAAACAAAAAGCCCTTTTTTGTAATAACACCCATACAAAGGTATGGTGTCACAAAAATTAAGAATTATTATACAGCAATACTTTATTTCGTGAACAAACCTTATCTATCCTATTACCTACTGCCTAGTTAGTTATTAGATGCATAATTTTGCCGTACGACAGAGTGCACTCTATTCCTTGAATTTATAAAGGCTCTGTCATACGTTCCTGATCAAATTTGCTACTTAAGTACTCTGATTTACCTACCTTGAATAGACGGAGACTGTTGGAGAAATCTATTTTATGCTTGGTGCAGAATTTCAAGTAACTAAGCTTCTGTAACTTATGCATAATATTTTAGGTAGACCTAATGCCAATGAAATCAATATGATAAAGATAAAAAGATAAAGATAAAGATATTTTATTTGCTAAGGACACACAGATATACAAGTACAGATAGTAGGTACAACACGCTGTCGTCATCCGACATGCAAATTATGTTCAGAAATACATTATGTTCAAACTACCTATATTTATCATTAAAATTAATACATTAATTTAAATTGGTAATTATTTGATATTACTATTATCATTAATCATTAAGGATTTCAATTAATTAATTATACATTTTGTTTCCTTTCTGGTATGTGGTTTATGGTATGGTGCAAGTTTCACAAAAAGCTTGTGTAGATCACTGCAAAAGCAGCCCTAGCAATCGTATACGATAAACGATAAGTCACGTGACTATTTTATTGTATTTTAAATTTAATGGTGACGTGATTTTTCGTGGGCACATTGGGCCGTGTGGTGACAGTAAGAACATATTTGTCACCACCCCAACTCCTCCTGCGGGTATTGTAAGAGTCGACTAAGGGATTTGAAGTGTCACTGAGCATTATTTGATAAAAGATTGATGATGGGCAGCAGTGTCATCATAGTGGACACTGCGATCGCCAATCCGCTTGCCCAGCGTGGCGATTATGAGCATTTATCTCCTAATGCGTCTATACGCATAGTTAGTAGGAGAGGCCTACGTACAGCAGTGGATTATCATAGGCTGATGATGTTGATGATGATTTTTCCTTCGAATTTGACATTCTCATACATTTATTACTTATCGCTTATCGTAAACGATTGCAGAATGGCATTTGGCTAGGCCCGCAGGTCTCTTGCTATACCAGAATCCCGAAAAAGTATTCGGATAGAAGGAGCACGCATTGCTTGCCCTTAGAGTATGGTTAAAAGCGTCTCAGCTGCCGTAAGGGGGACCTGCGGGTGATGGGTCCCAAGCCGATAGCCCTCAAGTGTTCCGAGGTGCTATCGGCGGAGTAGGCTGCTGAAGCCGACAAGACGGGCCCTCGAGGGCAACGCTCGCGGGGTTCTCGGAGGTGTGTAGCAGCGTTCCCGAAGCCCTGCACATAGAGTGAGCGGTGGAACACCCCAGGGGTTTAGTCCGTGCGAGTCGGACATAACCACCCGGTTGCTCCCGGGTGGTATCCATAACGGATTCCCCTGGGTAAACGAAAAAAATGGTTAAAGCCTAGCCTTATACAGGGTGTAATCGTTAAGTGTTGCCAGGCCATAATTCCGTAAATACAGGATGTTTTTTTTTCGACCGTTCAAATTCTACGTAGTGAATGTATAGGTCATACTGACCAACTTTTACTATGGGGACAAAGTCGAAATCGCGAAAAAAAAATCAGCTGTTTCATACATTTCGGCCGGCGTAATGCCGCCAATTTGTATGAAACAGCTGATTTTTTTTTCGCGATTTCGACTTTGTCCCCATAGTAAAAGTTGGTGAGTATGACCTACACATTCACTACGTAGAATTTGAACGGTCGAAAAAAAAAACACCCTGTATAGCAGATACCAGAAAACTTCTAGCTGATATCAAAAGTACGTTACCCAACGAGTAAAATTACACTAATAACTTTTTTTAAATAAAATCAGAAATATCTCAAATATTAACTTCAAACCCTTTCATACATTTAGTACGTAAACGTTCATTCAAAGAGTAGTTTAATACGAATATTTTTTTATTTAGGAATAAATGTTAGATTAATTATTTCATAAACGGTAGTATTATTATTTTATTACAATGTATTCGTAAAAATAACGAATCTGTAACAGTTTTATCTGTTAAGACACCCGACGTTTTTTAAGGCCAGTCGTCATACTAAATGTATGGGAGCATTTTAACTTAGTATTTTTAATATTACTCCATCTATTTAGAAAAAGTTAGTAGTGCAATTTTATTCGTTGGGTAATGCACTTTCGATATCAGTTGGAAGTTTATTGATATCTGTTATATTTACGGAATTATGGCCTTATAAGTGTGGCCACACTTAACGATTACACCCTGTATATTGCATAAACCCCAAAATTTGACAGGTAATTGTTAAAACCAAGCAGCCGAATGGGGTAGACATCAGCCGCGAATACTAAGCACGTAGGTTTGATCTCCATCTTAGATAATCCAATCATTGTAAAGTCCCTACATTAATACCTGTGTTCGTAATAAAACCAGCCAAGTGCGAGTCGGAATCGCGCACGAAAAGTTTCGTACCATTTTCAAATCACGCTTGTTGTATGGAAGACGACTGCGATCGCCAACCTGCTTGCTCAGCGTGGCGATTAAGGGCATTTTGTCCTAATGCGCATAGGTAGCGATGTACAAATTGCAAAACATTCTCAAAATTGCGGAAAAATACTTACTCGGAAATTTCCGAGAATTTTCATGATAATTTAATAGTAAGTTCTCAATGAGAATGATTCCATGAGAACTTATATAAAATTGTTATGAATAATATTGTATTTTACAATTGAGTAAACAAGACTTAAATATACCTTAAAAGGCATGTATATACAATGGTTTTGGCATGATTAGATTGCTTGTAAAATTTGAATTGCCGAGAACATTCTCTATACAAGTTTCACAACTTATGAAACTTCTCCTCGGTACAATGCTACGCCTAGGTAATAGGAGAGGCCATTTCCCAATAGTGGACTAATATAGACTGATGATTGTGTGTATGGGAGCCCTTTAAATATAAATTTCAAATACAAATACAAATAAATACAAATACAAATAATTTATTCGTGGCAAATATAACAAGCATGACAGGACAAGACAAAACAGACAGAAATGGACTCGCCTCAGCATAATGTCGACCCGAAAGCCAACGCTGATCTTCCGGCGAGCCCATTTTTGTGGCCACGATCGCAGCGTATGAACATGGCCTAACAATTCGCGCCTAATGGAGGACTCCAAGTAGGGCAACACACAAATAAGTAAATAATGACGCAACATTGACAAGGCCATGTGTCACATCAATTTAAATTTGATTGTACTTTTTAGTATTTGTTGTTATAGCGGCCACAAATACAACATCTGTGATTTTTTTTACTATTTAACTATCACGGTTCACGAGATACATCCTGGTGATAGACGAAGACAGACAGACACCGGAGTCTTAGTAATAGGGTCCCGTTTTACCCTTTTCGTCCGGAACATATCATGAAGCACTTTTTATATTTTAAAGACAAGGGTCTTAATCGCGTATACTTACGTTTAATTACGAGTACGTATATCCTGACGTTTCGGGCATGACGTTACACCCGTGGTCGCAGGCAGACTGGCGAGAGAATGTATCAACACCTTCGAGCTGCGCGGGTTTTTCTAACTACCCGCATTTGATTTTGATTATTCACTTCTAGGCTAGGGTTGTCACTAGGCCTACACACAACTTCCAATGGCTTTTAAAATGAATGTTTCACCAATTTCAGCATATTTACATTTGTAAATCACGGGATTCGGGGTTTAAGACCCGTTTGTCTTTAAAATATGAGTGATAATCGTAAAAGTTTAAATCAGCACTTTTTATGTTGCATGCAAAAATGCATAGACCGATGAAATACGAGTAAAATGACTCAAAACATCGAATGGAAGTTTAAATCACATGAATACATTACAAACTTTTTGTTCGAGTTACAAAACCATGTACGTCATCAGATATTTCGGATCTGCCATAGTGCTCAAAAATATGTAAACATGCACTCTATCGCTATGACAATAAGGCGTGCTCAGATATTTATGACCACCCCGGCCGCTTTAATATATCTGATGGAGTCTGTATGAAATTATGAATGGAGCGACTAGGCTCCCATGACTGTAAAGAGTTACGAAACACAATTTAAACTTATCACCACAGCTTACACTTCACTCTTATTACAACGGCATAAGCCAGAGAAAGATAGGTATATGTACGTACAAAACTAGGACACAAGGGAAATCGGACGTTCTGCTAATTAAAATCCTTGATTAAATGAATTCTTCGTTAAGTATGTTGGGTGACAGATCTGTTGATCCAGTTTCTTTAGGGAAAGAATATTAAATACCTGTTTTTATTTTTTTGTGGTACAACTCAAAATGGTTTTTATTAAATATTTTTGTTTTGAGTTGTATTTTTTAAGCAGAAACGCCTTAAAAGCAGTGCTATTTATTTATTTAAACTTTATTGCACAAAAGTAAAACTTAACGTACAAAAGGTGAACTAAATGCCATGAGGCATTCTCTACCAGTCAACCTTAAGGCAAAACAGAGAGATTATGGACAAAATCAGTCGAATTGAGAACCTCCTCCTTTTTTGAAGTCGGTTAAAAACAGATAGATATAATCTGAATATTAGTGAATTATGAACACTGAATGAAGGGTAAATCGAAATCTACAAGAAAACAAAATAAAGTAAACTAGGATGGAATTATATTTTTTTCTCTGAATCAAGATGAATTCGAAAATTTCAGGTTCTAATTTGAAAGTTTCCGGTTCTAAAATAGTTTTTGCGACTTTCAATAAAGCTCGATAATTTATTTCTTTCTGTTTATTTATTAAAACTCCCAGCTAGAAGCAAGTCGCGGTAAATGGCACATAAAAGAAGGAGCAGAAATAACTGCAAATGGCGGCAAAATTATTGACCGAAACGAAGCTAATTAAAGAACGCTGCACAAGAAATTAAATAGTTTTTAGATAGGTTTATTAAGTACGTTTAAATAAGCTTAGTCTTTGTTTTAGTACTATTTAAGCAGGCTTTAAAAACATTACTTAATAAACATCTGCTTAGCAGATTTATTTTATAACCTTAAACGCACATGCATTATAAATATGTGTATTTGTAGTATGTACATGTAAGAGTATTGTATTTATACAGGGCGTTCTACAACTATACGCTGGGCAAGCGGATTGGCGATCGCAGTAATGTGTCTACTATGATGACGCTGCTGCCCATCATCAATCGTCATCAAAAATGGTCAGTGACACTTCAATCCCGTAGTCGACTCTTACGACACCCGCAGGAGGAGTTGGGGTGGTGACAAATGTATTCTTACTGCCGTCACCACACGGCCAAACTACAATCAAAATACCCTATTTAAGATATTTGAGTTACTATGCCTTCATGTCCCATCGTTTTGAGACACTCTGTATATTGCATATGTATTTGTTTACGTATTCCTGTATTTATATCGTAATTAATTATTGCGTTTATTTATTCTAATATTGCTATCGAAATTGTACATTTATTTAAGTTCAGACTCTCTTTGTCTCTTCTGTTTGACCCTATAGAATGCCTTTAGGCATTAAGTCTGTCAATCGTATATGCATATATTATTAAAATATATCGCCGTATTATAGTAGTATAAGTAGGTAATATATTGTAGTAGACACAAAGGGGCGTTTTTCAAACCAAATGGCATTCTTTAAAACTTATGTTGACCATTTTTCGAATAAGGAAAGCAGTTCAGCTGCGGCAGAATCTGGAGCAAGTTAACTGAACCTCAGTCAAGTTACTGCGCTATAAAGTGCTGGCTTCACTGAACGACTTGCCGGGACAAAGATATAAGATATATAGGTACAGATACACCACAGAGAGAACAGCACAGTAGAAAAGGAAAATGAATTGAAGATGCCTTAGATGAGATGCTTAATTAAATGTTAAGGTAAAATATATTATATTATAAATGCGCGAAATATATAATGTACACAACCCTATTACTATTGTTATAAGATGCATATTTTTGCATTTTGATCGCTTCTATATTTTAGGTACAAAATATTAGATGGATTGAAATGTTCTGTTGTAATGATTATTCCAGAGTTAGTTATGCACCTATCTGTTTCTAGAATATGTGAAATATCTTATTAGGAAGAGTTTTTATTTTTTATGATGTGACATTTATATTAATTTGTACAATACTTAATCACAAAATGTTACATCTGACGTATAAATAGAATCAGGTAAATAAAAAAGAAATAGTTACATTGTTTTTTGGGAAGTAGAGCGAATGTAGTATACGAGGTGTATTTAATGATATCAAATGGTACTTTAATGTAACTATAAAAATATTTGTACTTTTAAAGAAGTTTAGTAGTCAACGCCTGAGCTTAATCGGTATTTCAACGAAGACAAAAAAAATCCGCGGAACGTGGCATATCTACATACTATACTGCAATATTTTAATCTGTAAGGCCTGACACTAAGCGATATTACAGCCTAGAATATTTTCTAATAAAACCCAAGTTTTAAATGAGTGCAGTTAAGTGCTGGTCTGGAGAACACTATAGCTGGAAGTAAATTTTTCCAGAACGTTCATAGTGCCACGAGACGCCCTTTTTATGGGACATAACGGGAGAGATAGTGGGTCATGAATACAAGTAATATTATTATAACCTAGTAAGGCCCAATGTTCATTACAATGTACACTTCACTTCAATGAAATTTAAACCTTTCTACAACTTTGTAAAGTCGCATTTCCTTTGTTTGATTGATTATAGAAACAAACAAAACTTACCACTTTTCCTTACATAGCAATATTTAAAATTGGATTTAAAGAAGTAGTTTAAGATACGAGGATAATACACGAGTTGTTTTCCGTTACGTGCGCTTGCCATAAAAAAAGCGATTGTGGTTTATTAAGTCATTCAACACAATTAATGCGTCAAGTGTGGGCAGAAATATACTTTTGGATGGTCATTATATGAATAGAAATATGAATATGAATGCTTTATGAATAGAAAAACCTTATTTGTTTTATTAAGAAATTACGTGAAAAAGCTAATGTAAGCCGAGAAACAACTTTGAGTTATTCTTTTTTTAATAATAATTCTTAAGAAAGATAAAGCTACATTACTATTAACAAAGTCGAGCAATAACTTGGATTTATTTATATATTATAAATTTAATAAATATCTTAAGAATGCTAAGGCATTTGTAAGTTGCGAAATAAGTTTTATTCATTTTTACCCAAAAAATCGCTCTTTTATTCCAGATTTTCTCAGACAAATCATAAATTTATTCCGATACAAAGTATGATCAGTGCGTGATCAAAATTCTGAATGATTTTTTGTAACTATCATAACAAAAAACAAGTCACAGTCAATTAACAGTATATTCTAAGAATAAAAACTTCGAAAGTTCAAACGACGTGACAGCTGTAAACCCGTCAACTGTAAAATCCCAGTAAAACTAGGACCTGTCTGTATCAGTTTAATTAAAATTGTAATTTCCAGCCACGACCCTCCGGCGAGTCAATGCTATAGGAATAATGGAAATGGCAGTGGACTGTATGACATGATGTATATATGACATGTTACCTTCTTATACTTAGTTAATTAATTTATATTGAGTTTATGTTTAAATTTATTTGAATTATTTGACGTGGAATAAATTAATATATTTTTTTGTATTATTTAATAAGAATCGTTGGACATTTTAATGAAACTGAGTAGGTATCTGTTTTAAATGTAATCTATTTTAGCTGTATTTGCATGCACTGTGTATTTAATAGCAAATAAATGTTTGACTATTGACTACTGACTTTTGACTATTGACTATTAACTATTAACTTTTGACTATTGACTTTTGACTATTGACTTTTGACTATAGACTTTTGACTTTTGACTATTGACTATAGACTTTTGACTAATGACTTTAGACTATTGACTTTTGACTATTGAATATTGACTGATGTTCTTCCCAAGGGTAAATTCACAAGACTGTAACAAGAGTTACCATTATTTTCGTGTTCTTTTATAATAATTCGTGTTTAATAATTTATCGAAACATGCCGAGCAATTATCGACTTAAATTACGTGAGTAACCCGTTTGCTAAATATTTAAATAACTTTGAGTCTTTATGACAAAAGTAACACTGAGGGTAGATCTTTCCTTGCATCGCCCCCGCCACCACCGCCCGCGGCCAGTACCCGTTCTAGCAGGGCGCAGGCCTGCAGTACGCGTCTTGCTTTGGCCGAAGGTGCTCCGGACGAGGACCCTCTTAATGGGTCTAAACATGTCGAGCAATCATCGACTTAAATACGTGAGTAATCCTGTTCGATAATATTTTAATATGAGTCTCACGTTAGTAAAAATTTTAAAATTCTTTCGTGTCTTTTTAAATTAATTAATCAAAGTTGAGTTTCCGCATGTCTAGCCTAACCCAGCAGTGTTATTCACTAAGGAAACCGCCTTGCTATCAGCGCTGTGTCAGCGCTGCGGCAGCGTCGAGCCTAAAAATGGTATTCACTGACGTTCTTTAAACGACACTAGTGCTCGGCGACGAATGCGGCGTGAGCTGGAACTATACTGCGTCGAGAGTTTGACGTTTAATGTACGAACTTCGTATTCTCTAACGAAAACCAGCGATGAACTCGCCCACAACCTCGCTCACAGCCTCGATTCCTAATGTCAAATCAAACAGCTAGGATTTTAGACAAGGCTGTCTCGACGTCGAGCTCGTTGACGAACGCAGTGTCGAATGTGTGAATAAGAGAATAGCATAGCTGAATTCCTTATAGATATGTGAAAGCTTACCACTACTTGACTAATTTAAAAACATACAAAAGAATTGGTGAATTATGTTACAGTTTTGTGAATTTGCCTCCAAGATTTCTGTTTTTTGGGGCTCTGCACCCTAACTGTAAACGATACACGTATTACTAAGACTGTCTGTCTGTCTATGGTACATTTTATGTAACACATTAAAACAGGACAGCTTTTTAAATGTACATCACTACATTGAATTCCATTAAGTTAAAGCAACACCAAACCCTTGTGTTGTGTCATGTCACATTACATCATATCATCAGGCTACTTCAGTCCACTGATACAGGAAGAGATAGGGTGGAGACAAATATAATCTTACTGCTGGCACCACAGTCAAGACACAGAAGTATATTTTATTAGTGCATAAACAAGACACTTGCTGTTTATAGGCACAGCACTATATTAAATTCCATTTAATTAAACCAAAACCGAGCCCTTGTGTATACTCACAGAATATTATGAATTTTTCATTGGAAACCGTAGCTTTTATTTCTTAAAATTAAAAGAAAGCCCAACAGTTCAAATGGCACAGCACAAATTGACTTAAAATTTTAATGAACATCTGACCTACTAATTATTCTAGAGTAATGAAATTAGCTAATCCCATTTTGGGACGGCTAATGTATTGCTTTCTGCGGTTTTACTCTGAACTTTTAATTTCAAATGTCATGGATGCCAGTATTTGATATGTTGTGAATTTTAAAGCTAAAAACGTAAATTATAATTCAAGCGAGCGGGACCGCAGTGTTACTAACACACGTTTGATGTTTCAACCGACCTCATAAAAAGGAGGTTCTCAATTCGACTGTATATTTTTTTATGTACTTCTAGGGCATGTAAATCGGTTTTTATTAGTATGGGATTACGGTGATTAGCCGGTTATTAACCGGTTCACATACTTTTCTAAACCGGTTTACATTCAGATTACGGCGAATTACCGGTTATTAACCGGTTTCCATACTTTCCAAAACCGGTTTGCATTCCCTAGTTACCTTTGAACTTCTAAGTGGGTAAACCGATTTTGACGACTTTCATTTGAAATCTGATGCTTACCAACTGGTCATGTTTTCATTTGGTTTAGTTCTGGCGATGGCATCCATGAGAAAACCATACTCTATAAACCATACTCTCTTCATAATATAGACTGAGCTACGGAGCCTTTTGATTTAAATACGTAAATTATAATTCATAACGTTTAAATCAATCAACGCCAGTTCCAGTGAAACAAAGCTTAAAATTCAAAATGAATGCTTCATTAGTCATTCCAGTCTATGACAGTGACGGTGACCGAAACATCAGTTTTAATCAGAATAATCCCCGCTTTTGATTAGTTTGTGTTCTTAATGATGTCAACGCCGTTTTGTGTGATGGTTATTGGATGATTGACGATGAAATCATTTTGCTTTGTTATGCATTTTATAAGGTTTAATGTCACATAAAGAGAGGTGAACTAGAACAGTACGATGATAAAAATGTGAAAATAGTGAAATTCAAAATGAGTAGCGATAAATTGAAACACGATTTATGTTACAAATTTTCTTTTCACACTTGTATCGTACGTTTTTCAGTACAGATGGCGCTTCGAAGTTTTGTTCTGACAAAAAGGAATCTTTTCGCACTAGTGCGTACAAAAAGGACGATAATATGTACTGAAATATTGTAAAAAACATTTTTTTCTCTCAAAATTATATTTGTATTGCTTTTAACCATTGCAAATACACCCACTTCGTGAAGGGTTAGCCATCAAATAAATTAAATAAAAGGGCTGTAGTCAATATCAAAAATATGTCCACACGTTCGTTCCTTATTGCAACGGAATAAAGTGGACAATTGAAAATATATTATTGTTTATCTTCGCCTGTAGACCAAAGTGCTATTCGTTGTACGCAAACCAGAGTAATCTGATTGATTGAATAAATATTGTTAGTGTGTGATTGAAAATGGGCAGTAATGGACGGTTATTTCAGATTTTAGTTGAGTTCAAACCTATGAACAAATAAAACATGGAAGCCGCACGCGATTACTAAATTGCCTTTCAAAAACGGTCCTGAATTTTAGTTTACAAGTGTTACGCCCTCTTCAATGCATCATGGTAATGAATTTCAATATCAACCTACAAAAATTTAAACCGCCATTTAAAAATAGTTGTCATTGGTCCATCGAAGTTCTGATTAGCTGTATTCTATAAACACATGTCAAAGATGTTGCGCCGAATTATGCGCGGTGTTAAGAAAAACGCTATGTCCTGCCCATCTTGGAACAATTTAACAATTGATTTTGGGGGCATTTTTGAGCTGGCGTTAGTGTTATATACGGTTGAAGGTTCAAATAAATTCATCTGCATAAATGTAAGCATAACGTGCTTGCCTTTAAAATAGAGAAGGTATTGTAGAGGTTGTATAACAATCCAGTACATTACTGGTTGCTTTCGTATATATTGTGTATTTAAATGAATTACATAAAATCAACATAATAAAAAATAGAAAATTGTATCAGTCGAGGCTCCGGCCTCTGAGTCACGCTCCTGCGTCGCAAATTATTAAATACATATCTTTCTTCAAAATCTACGCCCTAAGTAAAGACTTAAGACTAAGACTTATGCCTTTTCTACGACATTGGTCTAAGGCGACCGGCTTAGCGGAAAACCATACGTGCTCGGGAGTACCCATATCGGCATTCCGCTCCAACTCATGGATTCGCTCGCCGCTGGTCGCCTTAGACCAATGTCGTGGCCGGGCCTAGGGTGGCCTTTAAGGCCCGGTCACAACACGGCCACCTCCCACACCACCTCTTCCCACAGCACCTCCCAGAGAATAGTCATTTTATACAATAATCTTCTTAATTTCTCGAGATTCTATCTAAGTACTCTAATGAAATATTACTTATACCTGCCTGAGTAATTTGACGTCCCCCGACCCCGCGGCAGACCAAACAAGCGATGGCTAGATGTTGTGAAGGCTGACATGAGTGTGAATGGGCTTACAGTAGAAGATGTCCTGGATCGTGCAAAGTGGAGGAAATGTAGCAGGAAAGCGGACCCTGGCAAAGGGATAACGCTAGGTAGAAGATGACCTGCCTGAGTAATTTGACCATGTTCACTGAGGTCAATGTGAGAGAGAGAATGTTACAGAATATTTGTCAGCCTCTGTAGCCCAGTAGGTAGTGACCCTGCCTACAAAACTTGAGGTACCGCGTTCGAATTGATTGCTCCCCAAAAATGTTCTCTTACTGGGGTTCAAACCTTTTATTGTATTGTATCCTGGCCATTTTTTCCGCAACTAGACATAAAACGTGTCTATTTTGCGTGGTCTCAACACTGGCCCAGTACTTGTTGGGGACTTCACATACACCCTTGAATTTCTTCGTAGGTGTATGCAGGTTTCCTCACGATGTTTTCGTTCACCGTAATCATTATCATCATCATCAGCCTATGATAGTCCACTGCTAGACGTAGGCATTTCCTATTAACTATGCGTATAAACGCATTAGGAGGTAAATATTCATAATCGCCACGCTGGGCAAGCGGATTGGCGATCGCAGTAATGTCATCGTAAACCACTTGTGAATATCAAATGATATTTCGTACATAAATTTTTGAAAAACTCATTGGTACCAGCCGGGGATCGAACTCACGACCGCTGCCGTGCGGTTTACCGCTAGGCCACACTAGCTTCGTAGGTCACCTAACCTAAAGTCGGAAGTAAAATGAAAACAAAACATTTCCACAACCACTAAAATAACCACAGAGCTAAATTATAACTTCACTCGTGCGATTAAATTTGTGCTAACTTCTCGAAACATGTTCAAAGCAAAGTTGGGACAGAATCGTATGCGACGAAATCTCAGGAATTAAATCAAGCATAAGAGGGTTATCTTTCAAGCTTAACTCTGGAACGGTCCCTTACCATTTGCTCTATATAAATCATAAATTCATCATATCATATCATCATATCATATCATCATTTGTCAGCCTCTGTAGCCTAGTTGGTAGTGACCCTGCCTACGAAGCTGGAGGCTCCGGGTTCGAATCCCGGCGAGGGCATTCTTTGTGTATTTATTTATCACAAATGTTTGTTCCTTGGTCATGGTTGTGTATGTATCTAAGTATCTATACATATCTATCTATTATATATATCGTCGCCTGGTACCCACAACACAAGCCTTAATTGAGCTTACCGTGGGACTAGGTTGATTTGTGTAAGATGTCCCAAGATATTTATTTATTTATTATTTATTTATCATCAGTGATAGTCTACTCCTGGACGTAGCCCTCTCCTATTAACTATGCGTATAGACGCATTAGGAGATAAATGCCCATAATCGCCATGCTGGGCAAGCGGATTGGTGATCGCAGTAATGTGTTCACTATGATGACGTGCCCATCATCAATCTTTTATCAAATAATCAGTCGAATTGAGGACCACCTTTTTGAAGTCGGTTAAAAACAGGGCCAGTACCATGTCAATTTAATGACTTGAGTTTCAGTTACTACGTTGCAAATATTCTCTTAATTAAATGACTGATTGACGAACCAAACGAAAACGAACGATCTGATACATATGTGTATGTATATTTACATCTCTATAGTGAACCTGATTGTAAATGAAAAAGTCTTCCATATGAATATTACTTTTAGTAATAACATACTGATGGGAATTTTCATTCCTAGGGACACCCAATTAGCTTAACTCTCACAAAAAGTTGATTTCGATGTCAGTTTTGTGACGACAATTAAGCATGAAATATTCACAAAAATCATTTTTTATCATTTAATCCAGAGAGAATACGCGTTTATGCAATATAAAACATGAATAAAGTGAATTTACTAGTTTAATTGTCGTCACAAAACTGACCGTTAACTGACATCGAAGTTAATTTTTTGGGAGAGTTAAGCTAATTGGGTGTCCGTAGAAGTGAAAATGCTCTGATAATTATTTTACGAGTGACATAAAGCACTGCAATCGAGTTCGCTCAACTCACTTTCAGTTCGAAACGATGGTACAGGCCATAGGTTAATATTTCGGATTAAAGTTTGTTTGAATATGAACTTTGAGCGTTTGGCATAGTTTCGTTCAGAAGTATGTCGGTTGTATAAGTTTCTGCGGTTTTGCTTGTGGCTGTTGACATTTATTATACAAATATGTATTCCGGCTTTTGTAGTGTCATGTGTCATCAAGTTACGTCTTTGAAAGTCTAATTTATGGTATTGAGGTATCATTATTATATAATTAATGATATAGGTAGGTCGCATCAATTACGCATTCGCATTGGGTTAAGGCAAGTATATGTATAGCAGTGGAATGAGACCAAATAACATCACATGAACAACGAAGTCATCACATGAACAACGAAGTCATCACATGAACAAATAACATCACTAAACAACATCTTTGACTTACCTCAAAATTTTGCAATTCAAGTTCCCCGGCAGAAACTAGGCTTTATCAAATCTATGGCTCCACAGAGCAAGCTTTTGCTAGCTTCAAGAAATCCTTGGGTTTGCGTCAAAGATGTGTAAGTGTTTTTAAATTTATTCCTTCCATTTGTAAATTTGTGTATACTGAAAATCTCGAAGGTATTTTAAGATTTTGCTGTTTCACGAAGTGGTCGTTTTTTTTGCAAACAAGCATACGGCCCACCTGATGGAAAGCAGCCACCGTAGCATATGGGAGCCTGCAACCCCCAGGGGTGTCACATGCGCGTTGCCGACCCAATAAGAACTTGTACACTCCTCTTTCGAAGAACCCCATACTGTAGTCCAACGGGAAAACCTCGGCAGGGAGCTCATTCCACAGACGGACCGTCCGCGGGAGGAAGTTCCTCTGAAACCGCACGGTGCGCGACCATTTAGGTTGCAAGGTGTGAGGATGAGCGCCCAGTCGGTGGCGAGCGGTGCCATGATGAAAATAACTCACTTCAATGCCGTTGACTCTTACGACATTCACGGAGAGAGTTGGTGTGGTGAATGAACAAAATGCATTTATACTGCCGTCACAATCACATCATAAATCCATAAACATTTGAGAGAAATACCTTTGCTGGTGGACCTCGTGCAGGGTCCGCCCGGATAGCTACCACCGTCTTACCCGTTAACCTGCCGCTCAATAGTTAGTACTGTGTTCCGGTTTGGGGGTAAGATAGCCGGTGTAATTTGTCGCATAAAGGTAATCCATCTAAGTCCTCAGGGTAGGCAGCGCATAGGCGATTTTTTGGTCACTATGTCCTCAGTTCCCGCTTTCCATCAGGTGAGCTGAGAAATCAGTTGTCTATCTTCGTCACATAAAAGAAAAACCTTTACTATACTCAGGCAATAACCTCAATATATCAGAAATGCTGTCCCTCGTATATACCAAACAAATAAATAAAGAGACTACTTGTACAAAAGTGATTAAGGACAAACAAGCAGTTACAAAGTATGTGCATACTAAAATTGATTAACAGGGTCGCCTAAAAAGTTTAGAAGCTTCAACAAAAGAGATCTGCATCTCCAAGGGAATTTTCAGTAAAATTTCATCTGTTTTGCATGTTAGTGCACGGGGATAAATATGTATACTTTTTTATTGATCAATGGCATGAGGCTACATAAGACCTATACTGTAGGTTCAGGTCAATTCACTAAAGCTGACATTTTTTTTTTTTTTATACCACGTCGGTGGCAAACAAGCATACGGCCCGCCTGATGGAAAGCAGTCACCGTAGCCTATGAGCGCCTGCAACCTCAGGGGTGTCACATGCGCGTTGCCGACCCAATAAAAATAACGCTGGCACAACAAAGTGGCTCCACTCCACCTGATCGTAAGTGCAAAGTAGAGCCCAAATCGCGGCGGCAACGAACAGGAGACAATCAGTAACTTGTTAGTTGCCACCGCCTTGCTGGCCCGCTAGATACTGGTAAATACACCGGCTGACCCCGAAAC